>SNQJ01S0023003.1:30869-97366 GCA_010110895.2 Picea sitchensis | reverse complement strand
TGAGGAACACCTTGTAAATACAGGCGTTTTCCATATTTAATACAAAGAGCAGTTGTTCCTGCATGATTATGTGTTAAATGTATGTGTTAAATGAATGTCTGTGCTTCTACCGCTTTGGGTATTCTCTTCGGATCCCACGACAACCAACCACTCATGAGGTCAATAGCGAGGGCACTTGCACTCGGTAGAAGAGAGGACAATTGTTTAGTAGAATCAACATTCCTAAACTCTGCTGGAAAGCTGTAATTCATAGAGGGAGCAAGCGCTAAACCCTCAATCCAAGTTTGGATACCAGGTGAACCAATGACAGAGCAAATGTTATTCATCTGACGTAGCGCTAAACCCTGAAGCCGAGTTTGGCTACCAGGAGAATCAATGACAGAGCAAATGTTATTCATCTGACGTACCGCATTAGAGCCTATAAATATTTGGTAACCAGTAAAGAGTTCCGCCATGATAACGCCCATTGCCCAAATATCGATGGCGAAGTCGTTAAATGATTATGTGTTAAATGTATGTGTTAAATGAATGTATGTGCTTCTACCGCTTTGGGTATTCTCTCCGGATCCCACGACAAGCAACCACTCATGAGGTCAATAGCCAGGGCACTTGCACTCGATAGAAGAGAGGACAATTGTTTAGTAGAATCAGCATTCCTAAACTCTGCTGGAAAGCTGTAATTCATAGAGGGAGCAAGCGCTAAACCCTCAATCCAAGTTTGGATACCAGGAGAACCAATGACAGAGAAAATGTTATTCATCTGACGTAGTGCTAAACCCTGAAGCCAAGTTTTGCTACCAGGAGAATCAATGACAGAGCAAATTTTATTCATCTGACGTACCGCATTAGAGCCTATAAATATTTGGTAACCAATGAAGAGTCCGCCATGATAACGCCCATCCCCAAATATCGACATTTGGCGAAGTCATACCGCCTTGGATCCAAGAAGAAGTTCTGTGCCTATAAAATACGAAAATCATCATCTGGCAATGCTCTCCCAGCCAGAAATCCTCTCATATACGGTATTAATATCTCCCTACGAACAGGTCTTTGGCTTCCAGGTCGCGGTGACAATATCCTTCATTGGGTATGCCACGAGCTCTTTCTGGGAAATCTGAGCGTGTTGTGCACCTCCGCCTGAGAATGGACGGCCTCTCACCTTTCTCTGGAGCTCTAAATAGACGGGTGCATATAATTTGTAACAATAGACTAAGCATCAGTTCTAAGAGTCAGTTTATAAGAGTCATTAGCATAGTTGAAATCTACTTCATTGAATAGAGATTTCAATGTTTTTTGGTTTATATGCCGTAGACTAAGTATAAATACGTTAGTTTTCAAGTATAAATAGGTTAATTTTTATATAAGAAGTTTTCTATATAAGAATGTAATCGGTCTTCATTAATTAAAAATAAAATAGAATGAGCTTTAACCTCACCTGCATTTGTTTCTCATATTTCTAAATTGATATCAAAACCACGATGTGAGGTGCTGTGCTGAATGCTTTAACGATTTCCGCAGTCTACTGTAGCGTGAGGTGTTGACTCTCGTCAGTCGAGCGTGTACACCTGCGAGTTTGGAAATGCCTTTATAATTGATGTGGAGCGTATGTGAGAAATCCTGAAGTTGAAGCGTAAGGGTAAAGCTTTATTTTTATATGTGAAGCTGGTATGGAGCTTTACTTTATTTAGTCGTAGTTGGAAGCGTAAGCGGGTAAGCCGAGCTCTCGCTCTTTGCTACTGAAGGGGTCATTCACGATTTCATCATTTTACCAATGGACGGTCAAGTGATTTAAATGATTTTAAAAAGTGGATGTGTATTAAAAATGATTTTAAGAAATTTAAATTTATTTTTTTTTTACATGAGCGTGAGCCTTTTCACGAGCTTTAAAGCGGACGTAATAAAACAAAAATGAGGTTTTTGAAATGGGAACCTATATTTTTATGTATGGAGTGGTGTTAAGGTTTTCTTAAGAAAGTTGAGAGTTGAGATTGGAGACGACGGCGGTATCCGGCTAAGAGTGACAAAAGTTGCATATCCTCAAGATTTACTTTATAGATTAAATTGCAGCTTATGTATAATCCGCTTAGCAAAGACGCACCAACGGTTAACAAGTTACGGCTCAACTTCATTAATCGGTAATCTGCAGATGCGACAGCATCAATATATGTCTCGAACATTGCGAAGGGGAACTGGCGAAACTCGAAGGCGATTTACATCGTAGCGACAACAACAGACATCCAAGATTGGGAGAAGTACGAAACAAGGCCAAGGTATTGTTGTGCATGTCTCTTAAAGATAACATAATGTTCCCGAATTTGGTTAGTCTAGGAACGCTATAATGTGTGTGTAGGATCAAAGGTTTACAAAGATATAAACGATCGTACAAATAATAAACGCCAAAAAGGACTCGAAAGTTTGTATTATGATATCTCCGTGGATTACAAAATGGCTGAATGCGGTCAATAATCGGCTACCACTCGACTAGATCACGCGATCTTAAATAAATATAAATAAGCAAATCGCGTCAATAAAATAACACACTACCAGACTAAAAGACAAAAGGATCTTAGCCTAATACAAATAAGCAACTAAAAAAAATAATACCCGATAATATGGAGCACCACGGAATCACGGAGAATTATGGAAGACCTGTGTGATCTTTCCTGTGACTAGGGTGTGTCTTTTCAACATCAAATCAACTAACTCGGGTGTCTTCCCTCCTATAATACAATCAACTATCTCTCCCCGAGATGGCACTCTTCTCCTCAATGACAAGTCATAATTCATTACAATGATGAATAGGTCATCAATTCTTCTTTTTATAGCTTAAAACCCTAAATCATGCTGACCCTAATTCATTGTTGATTTCAAAACCCTAAATCATGTTGAAACTTTAATTCACTGTTGACTTCCAAAAACCCTAAATCATTGCTAAAACCCTAATTCACCTGCTGACTTTCATTTTTAGATCATAATGACTTAAAAGTGCTTTTAACCCTTTTAGTTCAATGTCACTTTTGAATATAACACATGTGACTAAAGTGACCTCTAGTAACATTGTCTACCCCTTGCCCCGCCAAGAGAAGTCTAATCTGGGAAGGCGAGACCATTGCTTCCTCTTCTCGAGCCCTATTTGGAAAGTGTATTACGCATTCTTCCCAAATTGCTTGGTCCCAAGTAGTGTCCCTACTAGCCCTCTCCATCTGATCAAACACTCCCTTCGATGACTCCTCTGCTCCTCAGTTTTCACTCCCTGAACTCCAAAAACCTCCTCCGGAACCAACTCTAACTGCCCCTCCTCATCCAATGGGAAGTTCTCCTCGATAAAGTTAATGAATTGTCCCAATCACTTTTAGGCAAGACACGGAACACGCATAATTTTCTCCCTTTGAAGCTCTAGTTCAAGTTAACCCGCTTAATGACGATGATCCTGTAAGGATCATAAAATATTGGCTTGAGCTTCTCCACCCCAATCTTCTTCAAAGATGACGTCTGTAGGGTCGGAGTCTCAAGAAAACCAAATACCCAAACTCAAAGTTGCACTCTATCCTATGACTGTTCGCACTTATCTTCTGTCAATTTCGCGTCGTCTGCAGGTTCTCTTTCAACAACTTGAGAATCTCCCCGACTCTCTATGATCCATCCTGTCTTTGAGATCTCGGCTTCCTTGAAGACCAAGTCTTCAAAGCATACCACAATCCCGGTACGTCGAAGGGTGTCATACCAATGGACACGTGGAAGGTGGTGTTGTAGCAATGTTCTCCTAAATGCAACCACTTTTACCCATGTTCTCCGTTGTCCTCCCATTATGTTCCTCAAATACCCTTCAACCACTCTGTTGACACATCGGCTTTCCCATCTTTCTCTGAGGGTGATAGTCAGCAAAAATCTCGGAGGTTCAGAAGATTAAGTTGTTTGACATCGCTGCGCCGAGATTGGCTGTGAAAGTCCCCGAGAAAAGCCAAATCGGTTGATCGGGTTTCATGCTTCGTGAACCGAGGGGATGGAGGTTGAGCGCTAATAAGCTCGAAAGAAGAGGCGCTGCGTATTATGATGACGAATAAGGTGGGATCAGCATATCCAGGAGGGGCTACGGTAGAAAGGAGCGATAGTCAACCAGAGATCGGAGTTCAAGAGAACAGAACTCTTGGCATCGAAACATAAAGTCCCGAAGTCTCAAATCACATTAGAAGATCACTAAGGAAGACCGCGGTGAGAAAAGAGAAGGACCCGCGGGATCGGTTTCAGCCAGAGATCCGGTAGCGAATCAAATGAGTTGTTTCCGCTCATGATCTGATCGAATCCATCCTCGCGAGCAGGAGCGCCGAGGAGGTCGGTTCTTCCATCGGGCGTATCTTGTTGCGACTCTCACCTTTACATTTCTGCGGAAGCGGAGAAGGCAAAAGAAATACGTATGCTGAAGACCTGCAACGGCTCGTTCCCGGCAGGGTAGCCAAATCGCCAGCCACGTGCTGCGAGGACCCAGAGGACGAAGTCGGGAACACCGAGACGAAAAAGACAGCAACAAAGTTTGCCAGGGAGAGCGTGCAGATGACACCGTCACGTCAGGCCATCAAGCAGGCATACCGGAAGGAAAACCCCGACCGATGGAACACCGGCGAGGAAGGAACTCACGGCTGACGGCAAAAATGGAAGAGCTTGAACTATGGATGCAACAAAATACCAAGCAGAGATTGGTGTATGAATTGTCCATGAAGAAAGCAAGTCATACAAGAAAGAATTGATGTGAAGCAAAAGGAAAGTGTTCTAGGTTCCGAAAAGGATCAGCAGCTCATCAAGAATTTAAGAGCTCAACCGAAGAGGCGGTGAAGAATTGAAGAAACTCTAGAATATCAAAAGAAATTTTAGAAGCCAACATAGCAACAATAAAAGGAAGATGCAGCAGAGAAAACATATTGATGGATCATATCAAGGAAAGAACCAATGATTTAAAACCAACTTGAGGGGAAGAGTTTGGTCAAGAAGAGAGAAGAATGGAAAGAAGAAATAATTGCACATTGAAAATCCAACTTGAGAAGAAAAGAGAATAGAAGAGGCCCGCGAAGTCTCTGACAATGAAGAAAGAAGAAGAGGTTGAGAATCTTGAAGAAGAAGTTAAGTCACACTAAGAGTCAAAATCACAAGCTCAAACAAGAAAGAAGAGACTTCCGAAATCCAAGTCACTTGTAGAGAATTTGAAGAGAAGCACCTATGTTGCTAGAAAAGAAGAAAGAAAAAAGAGTTAAGTACTCAGTTGGAAGGAATCATATCAACTGTAATCTAAGAGAACTAATGAAGATACATCTTCAAAAATACCATCCATGTTCAAACCAAAAAAAAAAGCTTCAATCATGATCATGATCACCAAAGAAAAAATTCGTATGACTACCACAAAGAAGATCATTCACCCGGTGGTATGGAAATTTATTTATGGTCATTGTTTTAATTATAATAACTTTGGACATATATTGCATCATAGGAATGGTAAAAGAAATGTTCGGCGACCGTGACTATGTGGTAGCACATAACATTGAGTGTTACAAATGTCATAACTATGGACACATAGCGAACGATTGTGGTAGTACGATCGATACTTCCATGAAAGACAATACTAATATCGATATAAGAAAGTATGGATAAGAAAAACAGAAGAATAGGTGAACAAAGACTGGGTACTGAGATCGTAAGATTGACAATAAACGAGATGAAGAAAAATTCTACAGAAAAAAGGAAAGATGTTATATACAAAGGTTTGGAAAATAACCAAAATAAAAGAAGGACATATAAATAAGGAACAGGTACAAGAGAATGTACTTTCATACATTGTAGTGAAATCCATTAGGGATGCTTATAACGAGTCCTTAAAACTCGGGAGCAGCTCAATACATGCAAATCCTAATTAAAAGGGAAAAAATGTAATATATCAATAAAAGGCAAGAAAAACTTTCACAACTACATAGCCGGATCTTAAGCAGTTCTCGAGCCAAATTCTAAACCGCAATACTAAATAAAATAATAGGATTCCTTTTAAGGACCTGAACTCCTACCTTAAAGTCTTTTAATGAAGTTCCATGATGCCATGGACACCATTCACATTGTCCCTACAAAGTAAGAAGCTTTTTCTTTAGATGAAGAGTTTGGGGTTGCCGGGTTTGGTAAATGGGTGTTTCAAGGACATTGAAGGTTGGGCCACTAAGTCAAATTTTTTAAATTGGAAGGCCAACCCTTATCCCTCACATACACAAGCTTTATTCAATTTAACAACGGCTATCAACTTCCCTAAACCTTGGATACAAAGACTCATTGTTCATATTTTAAAAATGCATGACATAGTAACATTCCCCCAATTATAAGTAATCCACTTCGCGGATTAGCCCTATTTTAGTCAAACTTATGGAATTATTTTGGAAAAGAAGATTATCCCTTGGCCAGAAATGCATGGTAAAACATCTAAAGGTCAGTCAGTTTAGGAGATATCATTCAACGATGGACCATATTGTTACATTTAGTATCATTGCAGAGGAGTTACGCAACACTAAAACCAATCTTTGTTGTCTTTGTTGACTTTGAAAATCTTTGACATGGTTCCTAGAAAACCTTTGAACAAGTTGGAAGAGATAAAAGTATCTCTCAAGTTGAGGGTTTTTGCAATAAGGATCTATGAGAACATTATTGTTAAGTTTAGAAACAATGAGGGCTGGTCAAAAGAGATTAACCACAATATGAGAGTCAAACAAGGTTGGTCCTCGTGCCCCACCTTGGCATTACACATTGACAAGTTAGGAAGATCACTTGGAAAAAGTAGAAGCTGTAACGAATCTACTCTCACCATAATCAATATTCTTCTTTATCTCGATGATATTGTTCTTATGGAAAGGTGTCCCCATGATCTGAAAACCAACTAAGAATCTCAAGGATTTTTCTCCAATATGGGTATGATTGTTAATACCTATAAGACTAAGGTCATGACTACAAATCAACAAGATCCCTTATGATACCTTGTATGAAAACAACAATCCTTGGAGGAAGGACTTCATACAAATATCTTGGAATTTATATTCACCACAAGATCAATTGGAATTATAGCATTGAGAAAAGGATTATTGGGGATGGAAAGCTTATTATGAGCTTGAAAACAATTGTAACAAATTGGTCTTTGAGCTCGATAATAAGAAACTCCTCTTTGAGACTCTTGTTACACATGTTATTCTTTATGGATGAACTTCGATTGTGTAGTATCTCTCATGAATCCCTCGAAAGATACAAAATACAAAATAATTTTATAATTTTATAACTTATAATCTTCAAATTAAAGGAAATACACACTATATAATCCCTCCCCATAAATAAGACTCTCCCCCCTTGATAACATGGCTATGACTAGATACCTAATGTATAAGAACAAGTTAAAACACATGTAATACAAGAGGGTCCTTGTAATTGTTTCAAAATCAGTCATAACCACCATCGACTTCCGTTGAGCATGGCATAAAGATGCCTAATCTTGGATAAATTTTTGGGGAATCATGGAAGACACCCATTTGTAGAATAAAGATACCATTAAAAACGCCAAATAAAAATTTAACGACAAAATGTGGTGTGATAAAGAGTTAGATAAGAAATTAAGGTAGAGGAAAAAAAAAGAAAATTGCTAATATAAATGATGTAATCTAATCTCCCAATCTAGAAGATCAAAAATTACCCATACAAGTGTTTTCCGCTGTAAAGAATAAAATAAACATTGCTAAGATACTAACAAATTATCACGTAGCTCCATATTGAAACTTGGCATTGGTGAATTATTAAAAATCCATGGGATGAAAGAGTGGTCACCTTTAGAAACTAAGAATGTTGAATATGAAAAGAACTTTCTCTTATATTGTCCACCATACCCATATTAGATCTCATTTTCAAAATATTTGTCACACTACCAACCTTCCTAACCTCTTAACTCAACAAAAGTACAGGATCTTGAAATCTTCTCTTAATGCTTTTCGAAAGTACGTAAAAAAAATAATTCTAAAGAATCACAGTAATCACTTACCTCTTAAGGTCTCATTGGACTAATTCGGGTCTTGTTGAATTTAATTCATCATCATCATCACCTATCACCATCATCATCATCATCAACATCATCACTATCAATATCATCACTGCTATATATCACATTAAGAGTATTGAAGATGAAATAACTTTTTCTTAAATTGTCCACCATATATACATATTAGACCTCAATTTCAAAATATCTTTCATGTACCACTAGCACCCTAACCTTTAACCCACAAACCATGGTGGTCTGGAAATGGTTTTCGAAAGTACACAAACAAAATGCTAAAGAATTACAAGTGAGCACATAAACAAATGCTAAAGAATTACAAGTAATCCCTTATAGTCTTAAGATTATATAAATAACCAATTCAATATCACTAGATGTTAATTATCATCCTCATCATATCAACTACCATCAAAAATAAATTTATTAATGATATTGTTGAAATTTAATACAATAAGAACTAAATCCTATTATCATATATATATATATATAAACAACTCATAAGAAAAAAAAATGAGTAATAATATTGTTGAGATTTAATAAAGCAACAACATACCATGGAGCCAAACTTTATAATTTAAATTATCAATAATTAATTAAAATTTACCGATATAATTGCATTTTTGAAATAAAATATTTATATTTTTTCCAATTTTTCAACCCATTTTCAAAATTAAATGTCTCTATATGTATATATATAACATTTCCACTTGATTAACAATATTAATAGTTCAACTTCCTATTCTTTATTCAAGCAAGGAATTTTTCCCTCCTTATTGATCTTTCAAGGGTTTAATAAATGAGGCATAAGTATGCTGGAATGCATTTTTGAGGGCTAGAATAAGTCAAGAAAGGATTATTATTCTTTATTCAAGCAAGGAAATTTTCCATCCTTATTGATCTTTCAAGGGTTTAATAAGTGATGCATAAGTATGCTGGAATGCATTTTTTGAGGGCTAGAATAAATCAGGAAAGGATTATGAAAAAAGTTTCCCATAATTATATTCAAATAAAAGGTGAGTTTCTCCTTGCATAAAAATTAAGACATGAGCTTTGCATCATTTTGTATATAAATATTAAAAAAAAAAATTGAAATATCATAATTTTCAAATTTAATTAATCAAATTATATTAATATTTAAAACTTAAAAGAGTATACTAAACATTATAAATACAATTTGATTAGAAGTGATTTTAATATAATTTTTTATTTATAAATAAACTTAATTTTTTAATATTTTAAAATATTTTAAGTTCAAGGTTTAAGAGATTAATGACCATTATTTATTTCTATATATTGTTTGCATAAGGGTTGAAGATGAAAAGTACTAGCTTAAATTGTCCAACCCAGAGTAGATCTCAATTTCAAAATACTTGTAATTTTACCAAAACCAGATTAGATTTCAACTTCAAAATATTTGTCAACCTATCAACCTTTTTAACCTTTATCTCAAAAATTATGGTAATCTTGGAAAGTTATTGACATCCTATTGATAATCAGAATTAAATAAATATAAAAGAATTGAATTGAAAACAAAATTTAAATGTTTTTTTCAAACATATAAAACAAAATTTTAAAGAATGAAATTAATCCAATTTTTCAAATAAATCCATTTCAAAGATTAACAAAAACCATTTTTAAAACCAACATAACTATATACTAAAAACCAACATAACTATATACCAACTAACTGAGTTTTTCAAACTTCAAACGTTATTATTGGCGACTAAGTTTTTCAAACTAACTTGGTGTGCATTCAACGTACACAATAAATTCGTGGATAGGGCTAATCATGTTTCTGTTGATCTTTGTGGGATACCCGCAATGTAATCCTAACTTGACTTGTGTGTTCCCGTATGGATTCCTAGGATTGTGCATTGTATGTGAAAACCTACAATAATCAACACGGCACTTTGTACCTATCTCTCACTTATTGAGTGTTCACGGATGCCTTAACGACAATCATCGGGAAATGCTATCCCAAATGCTGCATGTCTTGTTTGGCTCAATCAGTGACTACGTCCTAACTCCGCAGCCTCTAAGAGCTCTGATAGTTCGGCTTGGAATAATCCCAACTAGGTTGATTCCAACTACAAAATGAATAACCCAAACAACAACTCTAACGATTTTACAACAACACATCCATACAAAATATTAAAATGCACCTTTAAATTTAAAGTCATTTAAAAAATGTATGTTACACTAAAGATGTTATATCATTTTCACTCATTTCACCAAACTTAGTTTTAGTAACATGTATTTATTTCTACATTTTAATACCTGGATACTTTTCCAAGTTTTATACACAAATGTGCCGTTCAGGATTGAATAAAAAATATGTCGGAACCTAGGGGCTTTGGTAAAATGGAATGACAAACTCATGTATGTTTTATCTAAGGAATAGGAGGCTTTGAAAAAGAGGAATAAACATAAACTTGCTAATAATTGGTTGACATCTTCATTCAAAGACACAACATACTCAACTATAGGTATTCAAGTCACATTTACAATGTCACATGCATTGCTAAACAGTTCACCACATGACACACCTGCATGTCAGGAAGATTCACACTGCACCTAGTTCCCAGTGGGCTGTATCTCTGAAGTTTCTTAAGGCATGTGTAGCGAGCTCCATAAAGTCCTAACCTGGAACTCTAATTTGTCTTAATGTATCTCAAGTGAGTCGAAGGGGGAACTCTAATTTATCTCACAATGATTCTGGATAATCCTACTATAGAGGCTTCGAACTAGAGGATAAGACCTCTTTTGCTGATGCACTTCATCCAAAATTTCCTATTTTGACATTGTTGAACTGAGCTCTATCCATTTGACACCACAATTAAGACTATCTCATAAAATTGTTAATGGGTATTGGGCTTATCCTCTATTTCTCTTCCTTGTTGATCCACCCTTTTAAAATTGATTTAATTTTCCAGGCTTGAATGGCTGATGTAAAAGACCTTTTTAGCGATGTTAATGAAAGAGAGCCTACTCTGGTTTTCATGTATCAAATCTAATGAAATCTTGTTTAATGGAAGTTAGCTTTCTTTTTTCCATCTTAATCTCTGTCTTTTAAGAACCTGAATAGATCTACAAATATAATCACTATGAATACTGAATAGACAATAGATCCACACAGCAAGATATTTAAAAATATGGCATAGATATAGAATTTAGATTTTCTTCATCATTAATAATTAATAGTTTCGTGTATGTTCAAGAGTATTAGCATTGGAATATAGAGGAAAATCAACCATGTCTAAGTTTATGAATTGCAAGTATTTAATATAAAAGAATGAATATATGATACCATAGAGGGCCATGATTTCATTGATTATTTTGTTAATTTTTATAATAGAATTTATAATAAATGTTTACGTTAATAAAGAAAACACATTCATAAACCATTTATTTTGAAACTAATCATTAGTTTTACAATAAAACATTTATTATATTACATTTATAATGTTTATGTTAATAAGAAAACACAATTTCATAAAATACATTTATTTTAAAACTAATCATAAGAAACTTGAAAGAAAAAAATTGAAACAAAAAAAAATGTTTTTTTATTATTATTATGTTACTCTTAATTAAGTCACTAACACATAATTTAAACATTTTGGAAAATGTTATTTCTAAGCATCTAACATCACTACATGAACTATATTAGGTGATTTTTTTAATAGCTCGGCTTACGGTCAGAGCTCGTTCTATACTCTAAACATTAAGCTCTTAACACTACTATGTTATTTCTAGGCATCTAACATCACTACATGAACTATATTAGGTGATTTTTTAATAGCTCGGCTTACGGTCAGAGCTCGTTCTATACTCTAAACATTAAGCTCTTAACACTACTAGAGAATTTGTATACCTTGCCGTAGCCTCCTGAACCAATTTCGTTATTCCTGGAGAAATAATTTGTAGCCATTTTCAGTTCCAGAAATGAAAAAGCTCTGGCACCTTTCAGTTTGGGAGCATCTCCACTATCTCGTCCGCTTACTGCACCCCAAAGCTGACGAAAAACCAACTTTCAAGTATTTTTGTTTCCAAGCTTTCAAATATATATATGTAAAAGGCTAAAGATGGTACTAGAAGAATAGGATCTCATACCGAACGGGTTGGATAATTCAACGGCCTTTGCTGCTTTCCTTCTCTGCCATAACGCGTAAATCCCTACTGCAATGATGGCAGCGATCAACACTGCTGCACCAAATGCTGTTCCAAATATTGCACATGTACTTAGAGACGTTGATCCTTCCGAAATCAAACAGCCAGAAAATAGTTAAAGCATATTTACAATAAATTAAAGGAGGTTCATGTTTGTCAAACAGAAGGGCAAGTTTAAAAGTATTATTAAAGTTGGATCTGTTTAGTTTCTAACCTTCCAAAAAATTGTAAACCGATACTACGAATAGTAGGGTCCAAGTTCATCTGGAAGTTTGTCCCGTCTCTGCCAGCTTAAAGCCAAGCCTAGATTTATGATTTTCGATCGCTCAAAAGACTTGCTCCTAGGCGGGGGGAAAAGCTGGACTGTTATATTCAGATACATGTTGGCATCAAACCACATGCAGCAGAGATATACTGATCTCTTTGTCAAGTTTAATCGGGTCCGTAGATAATTCTCTAGTTTTGGAGTCTGTTAATATTCGTCAAATTATAAAATCTTAGTCAACTATATGATCGTTATCGATCTATGGGATCAATCAATTGATCTTGAAGAAGAAGAATAGTATATTCAAATGTGAAGAAGTAGAGAACAGAGCTGAAGAACATGGCAACAATAGGAAGTAGTGAGAGCTTATATATGCTCAAGCAAGAAGGAATTAGAAAGTACAATTGTCGATACGGTTGGCCGGTGTACCCGATCATCTTGATGAGGTACAGCCATAATTTAACACTCCCTCTTAGACTCAAGGTTACCAATCAGCGGCTTGACTATTATACCTAGGAGTGTTGTTGTCCTGCGAGTCAAAGCTTTCACCAGTGTGGTGAAAATGTCGTAATTTGATCTCTAGAACCACAAAATTGAAGTGCAATGTCACCGGTATTGATGATAACACTTCGGCGGTAATATGAAGTAAGCCAGAGTGTCAATGTTTCTTATTGAACACATGGTTCTTGGATAATGCGATGGTGGAATTGTTTATCCTGAAGATAGAGTTGGATCTTCTGTGACATGTCTTTCAATAATGCGATACGAGCCATACGGCTTAATGAGGCGGTAGCAACTACATACTCTACGCCTCTGAAGATATTGACTGATGTTGCTTCTTGATGCCATGAAATGGTTCGTGCCCGGTTGAAAACATAGCACGATATTGCTTTCCTATCATCCGGTACTGAAGTCACTATCGTAACCCGGAGAGTTTATTACTATCAGATTTGGTGTACCATAAACCGAAATTTATTTTTCCTGCTACATATCTCAAAATCGTTTTGCCATTTTCGGTGTGAATCTTTGGGTGATTCCATGAATGTAGAAACAAGGCTAGCTGCATAAATGATTATGCGGCCCTAGTTGCTGTAAGATACAACAAGCTGCTTACTAAACTTTTGTATAAAGTAGAATCCTCTGTGGGGTCTTCATCTTTCTTGCTTAATTTTTGTGCCTAATGGTATGGGGATTTCCGCTGGATTGCATCCTTCAATGCGAAACCTTTTGAGAATGTCTTGCATACTTTAATGGAACAAAAATACCTTTGGGTGATTGATGACCCTCAATGCCCACCAAAAATATTTCATGATGCCAAAGATCGTCATCTCAAATTCGGTGCATGGCATTAACTGAAAATCTGTTAGCTCTGAATTTCTGGCAATCATGTCATCAACATATAAACATACAATTAGTATTTTACCCGTCTTTCGTCTGTTTGGTATAAAAGTGTGGGTTCATTTGACAATTTGAAGCCACTTTTGATCGGAAGGTGTCAATTCTCTTGGCGCAAGCTTCTTGGAGCTTGCTTTAAGATATACAAGGCTTTCTTCAACCGATACACTTTGGGTAGGTGCTCTTGGACTTCAAATCCAATTGGTTGATTGGCAGTAAACTTCTTCTTCAAAAACCATTTAGAGACTTTGACTTGACATCCATTTGGTATACTTTCAATTTGTGTTGTCTTGTGCTTTTATGGCCAATAGAGTTCTTACAATGTCTAATCTTTCTATTGGAGCAAAAGTTTCACCATAATCAATACATCGTTGTTGTGAATCCTTTGGCAACGAGTCTTGCCTTGTGCTTTTCAATCATCCCTTTTCATTGATTTGGTTTTGTAGACTTCCCCTTGACACCAATACTCTTTTTGTGTCTTGGAAAATCAACAAGATCCCATGTCTTGTTCTTCTCAATGGAGTCAATTTCTTGGTTCAATTGCTTGTACCCAATGTGGCTCCGTTGCTTCCTTAAGGATGTAGGTTGACATGATATTAAAACAAAAATATATCTTGAAAGTCATCCAGCTGGCGATGGATTGTCAAATTTCGAGTTCTCTGATTTTGTTGTTGAGAGAATGATTCTCTACTAGAATGAGCTATCACATTGAATTATCGGGTGGTCTAACTTGGACGCATTCTTGGAGAATGGGTTGAGAAGTGCTTGGCTATTACGAATTTACGTGTTTTGAACTTGGCGGCAAAGTTTGACTATCCGCTGGCGGTTTCCGGGGAAGCAATCGAATTGGTTTTCTAGAAATTTTACATCTGTGCTGAAAATTAATTTCTTGGTGATGGGATTGTAAAGAAACTGTAAGCTTTAGAGGGTTTCGCGTAGCCAGGTGAAAATGCATTTTTCATACGTCATCAAGCTTCCTCCTTAATTGTGAAGGTGCGTGTGCATATGCTATGCATCAAATGTCCTTAGATGAGCTACATTGAGCTTTGTCCTCCAAGCTTCTTGAGGAACTTTCATCTATAGACTAGTGGTTGGTGATCTATTCAAAAAATAAACTGAGCATGCTACTACTACTTCAGCCCAAAAGTGTTTGAGCGAGACATTTTTCTGAAGTGTTCTTGCCATATTCATGATGAGTGCGATTTTTCTTTTCGGCCACTCCATTCTGTGGAGAATACCTTGTTGTTGCTTGCATGATCATGCCTTGAAAGGATTTCTGAGAAAATTTGTAAACTCTCAAGGTTGTATTCTCTCCTCCCTCCATCACGACGACTACTTTGAAGAGAATTACCACTCGTTTTTAGGCTTCTTCTTTGAATTCTTTGAATTTTGTAAAATTTTCAGACATTAATGCGAGAGAAAATATATCAAATTTTCTGTTGAAATCATCGTAAAATGTTAAGTAAAACACCGCCTATTGATGACTCGTTTGCATTGGTTCACACATAGGTCAGGTGTGGACATGCAAGTTCAAGATGTTGTTTGTGATTTGTGACGTGGAAAGCGGTTCTTTTGTGTTTTCAAGTATGCAAGACTCACATGATTGCTCTTTACTAAAATAGGTAAATAACTGACCAATGGGTTTTCCGAGACTAGACTCACGAAATGGTAGATGTCAAATCGGTATGTGGAAACCATTGATTCATTGCATGAAGTTTGATGCGCACTCACGTGCATAAGGTTGGATGATTTCTAGGTTAAGAGGTAACGGAACATCCTATTTGGAGTCATAGGGATTTCAGAAATTAATTTCCTCCTCGGTTTTATATCATAGATTTTACAAGATCTTTGCCCTCAAAAGTACCTTATATCCTTTCAATGAGCTGTCCTACACTAAACAAAATGTTTTAAGTCACAATTTTATGGTGAACATTGTTTATGTCTTTTCTTTACATTCCCATTTTAGTAAGAATAGGTACGGTTCCTTTTCCTTGAACTTTGACTAAATGATGTTGCCAAAGAGTAATATCGAGGAGGAAATTGAAAGTCAAAGGCATGAAAGTAATTCTTTTGTTGTCATGTGATTCCATCAATCGGCAACCTTAGGAGATCTCTAGTTGTTGTTCAGTTTTGTGGCATGAGAGGAACATACCTCTTGGGGTGTCTCCCATATGATTTGACACGTGTGCTCTACCTGAGAGAGTACGATGCACTGCTTCTTCCTGCTGATTCATAGTGCCCATATTTTTTGCGGTAATAGCATTGTATGCTAGTTTTGTCATTAGACCTTCTCCCTCTGCATCTTTGGAGGAAATTCTGATGTTGACGTATTATTTGTTGATTTCTTTGACCTTGGAAATTCTTCTTTGGATATTGTTGTATGTTCCCTCGGTATGAGGATTACCTTGATTGTTCCCTCTTCTCTACTTCTTCCTCGCCTTTCCCTCTTGAATGAGAATTGAGTCTGGAAGGCATTGGAGATGATAAACTCATCTGTGAGATGTAGTCTTGTCTCATGTGTCATCGGAGAACCAATTAGTTCATCTATAGAAAAACTTGTGGACAGATATTTGGATTCAAGGATGGCTGTGATGTAACCATTTCAAATTTCTTGGGAAGACTTATGAGGACTTTCTAAACAATTATTTTATCAAGGATGTCTTCACCAGTCAACATGATCTGGTTCACAATTCCCATAACTCTGGTCATAAACTAATCAACATTTCCAGACTCTGTCATATTTAAGGTCTCAAAATGTGTCCACAGTGTCTGCAGCTTCATTGTTTTGACCTTGTCATTTACCTGGTAGGCTATGCTAAGAATGTCCCAGGCCTATTTTGAAGTAACAACACTTGTGATTTTTGAGAATATCGAGTCATCCACAGAGTTCTGTATCCGGAATTTTGCTTTGTTTTCCTTGGTCTCGGAGGTTGCGAGCAATTCTGCGCATTGTCATGGCGGTGAGGGTGGTGGATCGAAGTTCCATAGCGAGATCCACTTGGTTCCCGGCTTTATCTTATTGCTGCAAGAACAACCCTCATTCAAGAGACCAAAATTAAGTAATTATTTCCCAAAGAATGGGACCACTGAATTCGGGCGAGATTCTTCGGTCCGGCGCTTGTTTTAAAAATGCTAAAAAAATAGGAAAAATTATTATTTACCTCGATCCGAGAGGAATTAATGATTAAAACGATGCGTAGATGAAATTATCGAACTTAGATGGCCGATCTCACTTACGAAATATGACCAACTTTAATGTTAAAGGTGTTGCGGGATTTTCCACACGTTCGACTTTCAAATGTACGAAGCGAAAATCGCCTTTTGTCTTTTCAACGGTCCAGATCTGGCGAGGATCGGACGGTCTGATCTGCTCCGGAGTTCGATGTCCATTTCTTCCCTTTGATTCCGAACTCGATTTACGATGGCTGGCGTATAGGGACTTTTCAGGCAATGCGTTCTGCGACCGCAGCGTCCTCAACGGATGGGCGATGCGTGATCTTCGCGATTTTCGACATGTTACATGTCCTAGACCTCTCGCATCTCGAATCCATGAAATCACCGAATCCGAAAAAACCCGATGAATTTTCTTGCTTCGAGACGCTTTCGAAAGCCTCGATCTACGCCGCAGCGTCGGATGGACTGACTGGATTTCGTCGGACGTTTTCAGGAAAGAAACGATCACTCGGATGGCGATTTCCGGAGCTTCAGCGATATGTCGATGACCTTTTTCTTCGCCGGGACTTTCTAAATTACGTAGGATTTGAGCCCGCAGCGTCGAGAGAGATGGGCCAGTCACGTGCCTCCTGGATATCATTGACTTCGCGATGCTGGACCATTTGTGCTGTTTGTCAAGTGGAAGCTTGTCCAGTCGCCGGAATGGTGACTTGATCATACGTGTCGACCAAAATGGACGAGATCTTGCTCCGGGTTGTATGAAAATTCCATGATTCGCGATATCGAGATTTCTTTGACAACTTGAAACCTCGAATCTTGCGAAATCTCTTGCGATAAGTGCTGCGATGTTACGCCCTTGTCAGAACAATGAAGCGGTTGTGATCTTATCGCGATTCACGATATCGCGATTTCGCGAGTTGCGAGGTTCCGTTGAAATGTCTTTGAAAACCCAGAACTCCGAAATGCCGAGATGGCGATCGCGTTGATCTAACGCCACTGTCTCTGAAATGAATGACCTTGATGCGTTTGAGTTCCAGCGATTTAATGCCGGAGTTACAGAAGCGGATTATTTCGCTCGTCAACTCCGGAACCGTTGATGCTGCGATGGAATAGGATCTGCATGCGTGTCTCTTGTGGACGGTCAAGATGGCGTCTGGATTTCTCAAATTGAAAAAATTCTCGATACTCAGGGCCATTAACCATCGTTACCTTCTTCGATCAATGGCTATCGGTCTCGCGCATAAAGTCGGCTGGCTGAAAATTCTTCCTTTGTTCGGCCATCTCTGGTCCCTTAAAATTTGGTTTCCCGACTTAAACGTTAAATTGGTTGAATTCCGCGGCTTCCAATGCTGTTCATTGTTGTGCGAGATGCGTTCTATCACGAATTTAACGGAACCTCTTGCGAAGAATTTTTAAGTGAGTCTTTCAAAGATTTGAAAAAATTTCATGGATTCTTCGTTTTGTGCTTCAATCTTTAACAAATATGAGGGAAATTTTCGATTTCTTTAAAAATTCTCGCCTCCTCACGGCTTTTCTTCGTTAATATTTGACGATTCTTGAAAATATTAAAAGAGTCTTTAGGGTTTCTTCTTCTCCGTTCTCTCTTTGTCGGAAGGATCTTTTCGAGGCGTTGTGCATTCGGCTTCCGGAAGCTTGTTGCAGCCGATCTTTAAAGAGGTATTCTGGCCATTTCTCCAAGTAGCAATGAAAAAGCGTGTCAGCGTTCTCTCAAGATCGCGATGTAAGCTCTATGTGAGGATGTTGCTCTCCCAAAGCACATGTGAAGAGGCTTACTGCGAAGCTCTGATACCATGATAAATTGTGGAGCAAGAGAAATCGCAGAGAAAAGAATAGTATATTCAAATGTATGAAGAATCTGAAGCCCGAACTAAAGAGGCTGCCAACAATAGGAAGTAGATGAGCCCCATATGCCGAAGCAAGGCCGGAATTAGAAAGTACAATGTCAATTACAATTTGGCGATCTGATCCTCTTGTTGAGGTACAATATATTTAACACTCTTGAGCACCTTATTTAGGGTGGCATATCGGGATTTTTTTTCTATGGATATTTGGGAATCACAAGCCGGGTTACCTGCAAGTCTGCATTTAGAAAAAAACAGGTAGTTACATTGAAGAATTGGGGTACAACTTCGTAATAAAAGTAGATAGCCTTCAAATAGCGCATCATTGAATTTCAGAAAGCTTACATATGTAGCAATGTGTTTTTCTCTAATAATACACAAGGTCTCCCATACATATAAATGAATCAAAAATCCACATGAATCAGTTTAGACGGTTATCATGAAAATCCATACTTCCAAGTCTTGGTAAAGCTTTTTCCCAATGTAACGTATGTGATGTTGTTGTCTCGAAGGTCTATCAGCTGGAGCTGAGGGCTGACATTTCCTTCCATAATTACCACAGGTCCGTCTATAGAATTATTGAAGAGTCTCCTCCGCCATTGAAAGCGAAGATCTTGAATGTTCCAGGATTTGAGTTTTAGACATGTAATATTGAGGATATTAGGAAAATATTAAATACACTCACAGTGTCTCAAGCTGCGGCAAGCTAAAAGCTTTTGCAGGAAGCTTCCCATTGAAATTACTTTTTTCTATCACACTATAGAACAAGGAAAGGGGAATGAATGAAGAAACCAATTAGTTTGAAAAGAAAAACTTAATTTGTGTGGTATTTCAAGCCGCTTGAACTTACATAGTGGTAAATGATGCTAGAGAAGATAACCAGGTGGGAAGATCGGAGACCTCGAATGAATTGTTACTCAAGTCCCTATATGAGTTTGATAGCTTGTCTTTCGTAACAATCCCAATTTAGTGTTGATTCGACCAATCTAAGGCAAAATTGAATAACCGGACCTAAACACGCCCGACGTCGATGTAGTGGGTCTTTTTCTCCCACCTTCGTGATTGCCATAATCAAATGGCATATGTTGCTCTACTCCCTCTCCATCCATTGGATTAATCTGCAGTGTACTCTCTCCTGTATCAGAAGTCTTCTCGTTATGTGGCATGAGATGAGGTAGGAGAATGTTGTGACATGGATAGAAGAATGGATGGTGTAGTGCTTCTACCGCAGTGGGTCTTCTCTTCGTATCCCTCAACAAGAAACCACTTATGAGGTCAATGGCCAGGGCACTTGCACTCGGTAGAAGAGGGACAATTGTTTAGTAGAATCAACATTCCTAAACTGTGTTGGAAAGTTGTAATTCACACAGGTAGTAAGCGCTAAACCCTAAAGTCAAGAATGTAAAATAGCTTTCCTAGCAATTTTACATTAGGGATGCTTCTAATGAATCGCTCGATAACATTAATACTTACAAAGCCTAATTAAAAGGGAAAAGTAGTATTATATCAATAAAGGAAAGAACAACTTTCACAACTTCCACATGAATGGATCCCTATACAAGAAGTTCTTGAGCAAATTTTAAAAGAAAATAATATAAAGAAAATAATAAAACCCTTAAGGAATTCCTACCTTAAAAGTCTTTCTGAGTTTAGGTGATGCCATGGACACCATTCCTAATGTCCCTACAAAGGAAAGGTTTTTCTTTAGATGAAGCTATTCAATTTAGTAACCAAACATCGCTTCCCTAGACCTTGGAGGCAAAGAAGCTTCATTGTTCCTATTTTTAAAAATGGTGATAGAAACATTCCCTCTAATTATAGGACCATTCTATTAGCCTAATTTTAGCTAAACTTTATTGAATTACTGCGGAAGAAGATTATCCTTTGGCTAGAAATTCACATTAAAACAGTCCTTGAGGTTTAGTAGATATCATTCAATGGTAGACCATATTGTTACATTTAGTATCATTGCAAAGGATTTCTAATAATAAAACCAATCTTTTTGTTGTTTTGTTGACTTTAGAAAATCTTTTGACATGTGGTTCCTAGGGAAAAACTTTGGAACATGTTGGAAGAGATAAAATTGCCTCTAGAGTTGAGGTTTGTTGCAATAAAGATGTATGAGAACATTATTCCTCAAGTTTAAAAACACTAAGGGCTCGACAAAAGAGGTCTTTGCAATATCTAAGTCAAACAAGGTTGTCCTTTTGTCCCCTACCTTTTGGCATATACATTGATAAGTTAGAATATTGCTTGGAAAAAAGAAGGTTGTGTGGGCCCTACTCTCACTAGTATAGTATTCAATATTCTTTTTGTATGCGATGATGATATTGTTCTTATGGTAAGTTGTCTCCACTATCTTGAAAACCAACTAAAGAATCCTCAAGGATTTTCTCCAATATGGTATGATTGTTAACTAATAAGATAGGTAAGTGATTATTAAATCCAATGTATATGATACCTTAGTATATGACAACAACAACAACTTGGAGGAAGTGACTTCATACAGAAATATCTTGGAATTGATATTACACCACAAAGCTCAATTGGAATTATAGCATTAAGAAAGGATTATTGGGGGATAGAAAAGCTCATTAGGCTTGAAAACAATTGTAAAGGAATGCTCATCTTTGGAGTTAGGATAAGAAAAAAACTCCTCTTAGAGACTTTGTTACACATGGTAGTCTTTATGGATGTGAAGTCTTGTATAGTATCTCATTGAATCCTAGAGAAAGATAAAGCAAATACAAAATAATTTTTTTAACATATAATATCCAAATTAAGGGAAAAATGCCCGATATGATCTCGTCATAGGAAGCAAGTTTCTCCCCATTGAGAACATGGCTATGACCCCAGATACTTAATTTATAAGATCCAAGGTTTGGCACAACATGGAAGACAAGGGCTTCCTAAAATTGCTTCAAATCTAGTCGTAACCACCAATAGAGCTCAAGCTTGAGGATGGCATAAGATACTTAATCTTGGATAAACTATTGAGGAATCATGGAAGACACCATTTTTGAGAATAAAGATAATATTAAAAATATCATCAAATAAAATTTAAGGAGAAAATATTGAATTGTGATAAAGAGTTAGAGGAATAAATAAAATTAAAGGTATTATAAGGATGTAATCAACTCTAATCTAGAAGATCAAAATTATCTATGTGTTTTTTTTTCAAGTGTAAAGAAAAATATAAGCGGTGTTAAAGATAAGAACAAATTCTCACAAAAGTTCCATGTTGAAAGATAAGAACAAAAATTCTCACAAGCTCCATAGTGAAACTAAGGGTTGGTCGGTCTTAAAAATCCACATGGGATGAAAGAGTGTGTCCTGCTTTGTGACACTAATAAGGTGAAGATGAAAACACCTTCTCTTAGATTTGTCCGACTATGCATTATTAGATCTCATTTTCAAAATATTTGTCCACACTACCAAGTTTCCTAACCTCTTAACTCAACAAAGTATGATGATATTGGAAAGATTCTCTTAATTCTTTTGGAGCACAAAAACAAAATTCTAAAGAAGATCCTGAAGTAATCACTTGCCATCTTAAGGTCTCGGTGACCAATTTGGTCTTGGTTGATGTTAATCATCATCATCATATATATCCCAGTTAAGAGTATTTGAACATGAAAAACTTTCTATAATAGAATTGCCCTGTATATACATAGTGTATATATCAACTTCAAAATATTTGTCATACCATTAGTCTTGCTAACCTTTTAACTCTCAAAACTATGGTGATCTTGGAAATAATTTTCGAGCACATAAACAAAATTTTAAAAAATTACAAGTGAGCACATAAACAAAATGTAAAAGAATTAATATCAACTAGAAATCAAATATAAATTTATTAATGATATTGTTGAAATTTAATACAACAACAACAAAACTTTGTCATCATATATATAAACAGTCATAAAAAGAAAGCTATTAATAATATTGTTGAGATTTGGTAAAGCAACAAGAGATCATAGAGTCAAACTTTGATAATTTAAATTATCAATAATTAATTTAAATTTTTGGTAAGTGCATTTTTGGAATAAAAATATTTATATTTTTTTCACTTTTCAACCTATTTTCAAGATTATATATATTGTCATAATAAGGGTTGAATGAAAAACACTCTCTTAAATTGTCTATAGAGATTAGATCAATTTCAAAATATTTCTCCTCTATCAATCTTCCTAACCTTTTTATCTCAACAAAATTGTAGTGACTTAGTATTAGTTGACATCTTTTGATAATCAAAAATCGGATAAGTATGAAACCATTGAATTTAAAACCAAAATTTTAAATGTTTTCCTACATAAGCGAAATTTTAAAGAGTTACAAATAATCCAATTTTTCAAATGAAATCCATTTCAAAGTTTAACCTAAACAAAACAAAAACATAAAGAAAAAACTATATAATAACTCATTTTTTCAAACTTTCAAACTTTGAACGATGCACGAGTTTTTCAAACTTCAAAAGTTATTGATTATGTGAAGAGTTGTATTTTATCTTTGTCCTCATCCCACTAGAGCATCATTCCACGGCGATAATTCGTCACTACATTAATAGATTTAAGTCTCATTACCCTTCTTGCCGATGATTTAAGTGTGTGTTTTAAATTTTCTCTTTGCTAATTTACTACGTGTGTTTTTTTTTTACACCTCTAGCCCGAGATTTTACTCTACATTGGCCGCACTGGAATACGTCTTATTCCTTTTATTACTCTGCATTTCAATGCATTAAACCTCGAGTTATCCCTCTGCATTACATGATAATCGGATAACGAATTTTCTGGATGTTTTAACACTTTCTCATATGAAATTTCTCCTATGTAAATTATTGTTTTTCGTTGGCAAATTTGTTAGACGAATAAGTTCAGCGATTTGCTCCGCGATTTGCTCCTTTTGATTGAGCAAATCACTCCTTTAATTGACTGAATTAGCGTCAATTGATTTGGTTTCTTACATTTCATCGAGAGTGATTTGTTAGTAAAGCAGTTATTCTGAGAGCATTTCCAGCATGTAATTCCTTTATATATCAATTCATTAATGAGATCCGGTGTGGTGTTTGTGCTATTCTGTTCTGCGGTTCTTGGTAAATTCGTTTTCTGTTTTTCTCTGCTCTGTCAATTCGTTTTTCTGTGGCTGAAGATTTGTTTTCATGGCATAGCGGGTTCGAGATCATTCTGTCCGGCTGCGAATTGCAAAAACGTTTTTGACAAGTTACGTAGAATTGCAAATCTATTTTTTACACATTGCAATTTTTTTTAGCCGCCGGTATATAACTTTTGAGCAGAAAATGGCCAACATGAGAAACCAGGCTCTCATGAAAGCACCTGTCTTGAACGGGTCGAATCATAGAAATTGGGTATCCAAGATGAAATTTTTTCTGATCTATCATGAATGCTTAGAGATTGTCGAATATGGAGTTACCTTGTTGAAAGATGAAGATCGATATGCATTGGATCGAGATGCGAGACACACTTACACAAAAGTGGTCAAGAAAAATGCAAAAAGCCTTATGGCTTATCTTTCAGGGGGGTGGATGGGTCCATCTTTCCGAAAATTGAAGCCGAGAGCACCGCCAAAGGAGCAAGGGATACTCTCATGAATATCTATCAAGAGGCAGAAGGTGAAGACCTTCGCGTCAAGTTGCAAACTGCGGAGGAACTTTGAAACAATATCTATGAAAGATCTGTGAAGAGTCAACCGGTTTATGACGAGTGTAAAGCACCTCGTCCTTCAAATCCGAAGTCAAGGTGAAAACATTCCCGATCAGAAAATTGTGGAGAAGGTATTGCGAAGCCTTCCGAAAAATTTAATATGGTTGTTGTTGTGATCGAGAATGCGAAGGATCGACTACACGTTTAGCATAAGATCGGCTCACGGGCTCTCTTTTATCACATGAAGTGCGGAGAAACACTTAGTTGGAATCCGACTTCCAAACACAAAGCCACCATAAGCGAGAGTGGTAGGTGGTGGAAGAAGTAGAGGATGAGGAAGAAGAGGTTGGTAAGCGAATCCGACCCATGAAATAACCCCATCTGAGACCCGAGATCCAGTAAATGCAATATCTTCTATGATAGAAATTGAAATGAGGAGGTCACACACTTTCGGGCATGGGTTGACAAAATCAGAAATTCAGTGCCATTAATGTAAGAAGTTTGGACACTACAAATCCGAATGTTATAAAAGACCTAAGAATCGAGAGCATGGGCGCACATGTGCGGAGGAAGAAGTTTCCAAAGAGCCATGTTTTACTCACCGCCATGCATTCTGGAACCAGCCAGATTAGGATATTATTGGATGCTTTCGTGATTCGCGACAATCATATGGCAGGTAACAAAGACCTATTTTTCGTCTTTTGATAGTACTGTCAAAAATAAAGTAAAGTTGGAGGATGATCATTTGGTGAATGTTCAAGGAATGGGTACCGTTTCTGTACTCTCTATGAATAATGAAAATAAATGCATCAGAGAGGTGTATTATGTCAAGGTCTTAAGCATAATTTGAATAGTGTAGGCCAGCTCTCTCAGCATGGTTGATGTAGTGTTTAAATGGATTTTTTGCACCATACATGATAAGCCTCTCGGTAATCGAGTCATAGCTCGGATCAAAATGACCTCGAACCGCAAGTATCCTATCATACTGAAAAATGCAAAAACCCTTGAGTCTTATTACGTTATGAAGGCTTAATGGAGTCATCATTGTGGCATCAACGATATAGTCATTTGTCTTTTGATTATCTCGGTCAACTGTCAAAGAAATCTATGGTCATTAGTCTCCCCGAATTAGAAGTCCAACACCAAGTATACAAAAGTTGTCTTTTAGGAAAGCATCACCAGGAGAAGTTTTCCTTAACGCGCTACCTTTAGAGCTAAATATCCTTTAGAATTCGTTCCTGCGATCTATGTGGACCCATGCAAAGAGAGTCGATAGGAGGAAGTTTTATGTGTTAACATTCATTGATAATTACAACAGTGAGAATGGAATGACTTGGGTTTACTTCTTTCGAAGCAAATCTGAGACATTTTTCAAGTTCAAAGAATTTAAGGCCATGACAAAGAAGCAAACCGGGCACTATGTGAAAGTGCTAACATCATATGGTGGAGGAGAGTATGACTCAAAATCATTCACTCAGTATTGCAAGAACAAGGAATTCGGAGGCAATTTACTTGCCGAATACACTCATGGCCGAGCGAGTGTGACCGAGGAAAAGCCGCACTATGTCAAACATGGCAAGGAGTATATGATGAATGGTAGAATCTTCCAAACAAATATTGGGGAAAGTTGTTGCATGCTCTGTGCATATCTGAATCGTGCACCTACAAAGAGTCGAAAAGATAAAAGTCCATTTGAAGTGGTGACCAGAAGCCGGATATATCTTATTTCCGTGATTTTGGGTGTGTTGCATACGCAGCCCATGTTCGATGACAACCGGAAGAAGTTGGATAATAAAGTGAAAATGCATTTTTTCTTGGAGTGATGGTAAGTCAAAAGCATATGTTGTATAGCTTAATCCACCGAGAGAAGTTTTTATTATCAGAGATGTCAAGTTCCAAAAAGACGGAGCTTGGGATGAAAAGGTCACAAGCAGCTTTGTTTCATTAGTTGATACAAATGAACCGGTGATAGAAGAACAACAAATTTAATCAAGCACTCCAGATTTTGTGCCAAGAAAACAAGCAACACAAGATCCGACTAGTGATTAAGATCAAACCATTTCCTCCATGCAAAAAGGCAAAGATAAGAATACCGTGGTTTGTATGAGCATACTCAGCCAGTAGATTTGGATGCACTTTATGCATTCATAACATATCAACCATAAACATATGAAGAAGCAACCAAAAAAGAAGCATGGATAAATGCTATGGATGAAGAGATTGAAGTCATTGAGAAAAATAACACTTATCTTGTTGATCTCCCTGAAGGAAGAAAAGCATAGGTGTAAATGGGTGTCTGGAACCCAAGTTCAATGAAAAGGAGAATTTCAGAATATGAGCCGAATGGTTGCAAAGGGTATGCTTGACATGGAAGATTGACTATGGGGAAACATATGCTCCTGTAGCCAAACTTGATACAGATCGAGCAGTATTGGTTGTTGCAGCAGAGAATAGAATATTAATGTGTATCATATGGACGTGAAATTGACTTTTCTAAATGGGCAACTTGAATAAGAATATGTTGATCAACCTCCGGGTTATGAGATCAGTGGTAGAGAACAAGTGGTGTATAAGTTGAAGAAAACATTGTGATTATTGAAAACCGATCGTAGTGCAGTCGCATTGATGCATGCCTCATCAAAAAATGGCTTCATTAGAAGAAAAATGAGCCAACCTTATACATCCAGAATGATCAACGTGGTAAGATGTTAATTATTTGCTTATATGTAGATGATATGATTCACACTGGCAATTTGAAAATTGATGAATTCAAATTTGTCATGGAAAAAGAATTTGAAATGAATGATCTCGGTTTAATGAAGTATTTCCTTGGTATTGAAGTAAGCCGGTTAGAATCATGCATGTTTATCATCCGATCAAAGTATGCTTTAGATTTGTTGAAAAGATTCAAAATGCTTGAATGTAGGCTACAGCTACTCCTATTGCTTTAGGAACCAAGCTAAGCAAAAAATGATCAAGGAAATTCCATTGATCAAACTCTGTATAAAAGGCTAATTAAGGCTGATCTTATGTACCTCACCGTGATGAGCCAGACATAATGTGTTTGTTGTAGAATCTTATCTCTAGATTCATGGAGTCACCCAAGGACTCTCATTGGAAAAATGGTAATAATTTTTCGCGGTGTATTAATTTGGAACAATTGATTATAGTTTATGGTAATATAGTCAAAAGTTTTTAGTTGGTTTCTTGGCGGTGATTTTCGCCGGAAGCATTGATGGCCGAAGGAAGGAAATCACTTTAGGTTCTTTCACATTCAAATATGGATCAAGTCCGATTTCTTGGGCATCAAGAAAAAAACCAGTTTTTACATTGTCTTCCGCAAAGGCCAAATATGTTGCAGAAACTTCCGCAACATGTCAAGTTGTTTGGCTAAGAAGGTTAATGAGTGACTTATCCCCAAAGAAATTGGAGCCAACTCCAATATATTGTGATATGAGTTACGCAATTACATTGTCCAAGAATCAAGTCTTCAAAAAGAGCAAGCACATTGATGTCCGTTATCATTTTATTCGAGGATTGGTAAATGAAGATGTAATCAATGTAAAATTTTGTAAATCAGCAAATCAACAAACTGATATCTTCACAAAGACTTTTGGCACAGAAACATTTGTATCACTCAGATATAAGATGAGTGTTGTTAGGTTAAATGATTGTGGCGCTCTAACTTAAGGGGGTGTGTTAGACAAATAGGTTGAGCGATTTTCTCCATGATTTGTTCCGCGATTTGCTCCTTTGATTGAGCAAATCCCTCCTTTGATTAGTTTAGTTAGCTATCAATTAGTTGGTTTATTGTTTTCATCAGCGGTGAAATTTGTTAATCCTCTTAAGTTATTCCTGAAGCATTTCCATGCATGTATTACTTATATATCAATTCAATAATGGGATCCGGTGTGGTGTTTTTGTGCTATTATGTTCTGCGGTTCTTGGTAAATTCGTTTTCTGTTTTCTCTGGTTTTCAAAATTTGCACAGTTTTGTTTCCTCCATGAATTGTTATCGGAGTTACATCAATCAATTTCTCTGACATGCTCTCCACAGCGTAGTTACACATTTCTTGACTACATTTTAATCCTTTTTCGTTGCGTTTATGAATGGTATTCTATACCTGCATTTTCATTTAACCACGATTTACCGAGGACTCCATTAAAATTTTCATTTGTGGATAGCGTTTAGGTATTTTGCGGATAGCTATCACCTGAATAGCGATTGTGTGTTATGCTATGAGAATGGTAATTATATGTTGGGTAAGTATCCATTATGTGAATAGCAATATTTGTTATGTGATTAGCTATTTCAGGTTAGGTGAGTAGCGACTACATGTTTAGGGATTATTCTATTACCTAGCATTAATTACTGTAGCGTTTAATTATTTTTACCAACCCTTTTACTTAGACTGCTACACAGTAGATTATCTGCGTTACTCAAGATTCTTACACCTAGTTAACCATAGTTTTATCAACAGAGTGGGCAATAGATCTAATAATAGATACTAAACTTTTATTAGACTACCTTAATCTTGGTTGACAGAGATCCTTCCTAGATTCAATAATGATAGCGAAGTAGATAGTGAATCAAAGATTGCAGGGTTTGAGATAATTTTAGTGATTCTTAATGTTAGCCTTGTAATGATTCAAGAAACCATAATGATTGCGAATTAATGATTATTCCCCTTGAATATATTGTAGTTGGAATATAGTGTTAAATTATATTATTACATCCTATTTTAAGAATTGATCTACAATTATATCAATTAATAAATATTAAAACTCATATATTGAAATATAGTTGAAAAAGATGTGGTGATTGAATATGATATTTAAGGATTTTTTTCAATCCCCAAAAAATATCAGTTAAATCTCAAAACAACACTAAGGGTATGGGCTTCTTGAATACTTCAACAAATATCGAATTAGTGAATATGATATATGTTTCAATGGAGATAATTTTTTCTTGAGGTTGAAAGGAAATTACAAGCATTAATGTACCTACTATAAAATATTTTCCTCCTCTAAACATTTAAAGGTTCAATTGGACACAACAATTTAGCAAGACTTTCAAAATATCTAGTAATACGAGCCATCATGTATCATGTGGTTTCTCAATTATATCTTAAAATATTTCACATTGGAACAATGTGAGATACATGTCCTTTTAGGGGCTGCATTTAAAGTACTCTAGTTATATCATTACAAGTGGTTGATTGATGACATTTTGATATTGGTGCAATATTTATTAAAAGTTTTGATTGTTGAAAAGTATGAGATTATGTGGTGATAAAAAATGATAATATTTTGCTATAAGTATGATTAGTTGAGATGATATAAATTGGATTTATATTTTTAAGGGAAGTTATGTTCCATTGGTACAATTGCAAAATATTCATAATTTATTATTTGAATAACAAATTACAACTTGTTGCTAGTATGTTACACAAAGAGAAACTCTTTCACAACAATCTCATTAGAAACAAAGTGTTGACACTTGAAAAACATAACACCTTTACTTAGGAAATTTGTTTGTTCTAAAGATCAGATTCAACATGAATATCGGTAGCTTTATGTGTACAAAGGTTACATTTTGAGCATACATTTATATGTGTGCAAAATAAAAAAAATATTGCACTCCTACTTCACTTGTTGTCATAACCAAGAGTGATCCTTACATGATTATCTTGATTTTAGCCAAGCTTTTTATGGAATTATTTTGGAAAAGAAGATTATCCTTTGGCTAGAAATTCAAGGTAAAAGAGCTAAGAATTGGTCGGGGTTTAGGAGATATCATTCAGCGATTAGTTCCATATTGTTACATTTAGGATCATTGAAAGGATTTCCGCAATACTAAAACGATATTTTTTGTTGTTTTGTTGACTTTAGAAAAACTTTGGACATGGCTCCTAGGAAAACAACTGGAGCAGTTGGAAGAGATAAAATTGCCTATCGAGTTGAGTTGTTGCAATAATAAGGTTGTATGTGAACATTATTGTTAAGTTTAAAACACTGAGAGCTGGTCAAAAGCGATTAATTGCAATATCAAAGTCAAACAAGGTTGTCCCTTTTCCCCTACCCTTTTGTATATACATTGACAAGTTAGAAAAAATGCTTGGAAAGCACTTGAGTTGTCAGCCGACCCTACCCTCACTAGTGTAGTCATCAATCTTTTTTGTATGTTGATGATAGTTCTTATGGCATGGAGTCTCCGATCTTGAAAACCAACTTTAGAATGAAGGATTTTTTTGCTCAATAATAGGTATGATTGATTGTACTAATGAGACTTCAAAGGTGCAAGTGATTATTAAATCAAATAATATCCCTTATGATACCTTCATATATGACAACTTCAACTTGGAGGAAGTGACTTCATACACATATCTTGGAGTGTGATATTCACCACAAGATCAATTGGAATTATAGCATTGATAAAAGGATTATTGGGGGATGGGGAAAGCTTATTATGGGCTTGAAAACAATTGTAAGGCGACTCATCTTTTGGAGTTGGGATAAGAATAAAGCTCCCTCTTTGAGAATCTTGTTACACATTAGTCTTTATGGATCTGAAGTGCAGTATTATCTCTCGTGAATCCTGAAGATAGAGAAAATACAAAATAATTTTTTTAACCTATATTATCAAAATTAAAGGGAAATCTCATGCTTATCATCCATATGTAGGAACAACTCTATTAGGAGACATGGCTATGAATGAATGTGTTAATATACATAAGAACAAGTTAAACAACATGGAGAGACAAGAGGCTACCACAAAATTGCTTCAAAATCGAGTCATAACCACCTGTCGACTCAAGCGAGGATGGCATAAAGATGCCTAATCTTGGCTAAAATATTGGGGAAAAATGGAAGAAAAAAAGAAAAAAAAAAAAAAAAAAAAAAAAAAAAAACGTCAATCAAAATTTAAGGAGAAAATGTGGCATGATAAAAGGGGATAGAGGAAAAATAAAATTGAAATTATAAGGATGTAATCAACCCCTAATCTAAAGTGTAAAGAAAAAATAAAGCATTTATTAGATAAGGAACAAATTTCTCCGCAGAGCTTCATAGTAAAAGGCGGGGCGTTAATAAATTCTTAAAAAGCCAGCGGATGAAGAATGTGTCTGCTTTGGTACTAAGAAAGGATTGAAGATGAAAATCACTTTCTCTCTTAGTTGTCCACCACCTCTTACATATTAAATCTCATTTTCAAAATATTCCGCAGTGCCAACTTTCTAACCTCTTAACTCAACAAAAGTAATGTTTTTCGAGCACATAAAAAAAAAATTCTAAAGAAAAAAAAAAAAACAAAATTCTAAAAGATCACAAATGAAAATCCCTTAGTCTTAAAGGTCTCTTTGACAATTAGGTCTTGGTTGGTAATCATCATCATCATATATATACATTAAGGCATTGAAGATGAAAAAAGAACTTTTTCTTAAATTGTCCCGCCATATATATATATTAGATCTCAATTTCAAAATATTTGTCATACCATTGAATCTTTCCCAACCTTTTAACAATAAAATATGATGATCAAAATGCTTTTCTAGCACATAAACAAATGTTAAAGAATTACAAGTCAACACATAAACAAAATGCTAAAAATTAATATCAACATAACATAGAATTTAATGATATTCTTGAAATTTAAAACAACAACAACCAAACTTTGTCATCACATATATAAACAATCATAAAAAGAAAGTTATTCATAATATTGTTTTGAATTTGGTAAAATGAACAATAATAAACTTTGATAATTTAGAGTATCAATAATTAATTAAATTTTGATAATATAATTACATTTTCCAATTTAAATTTTGATAATATGATACATTTTTGAAATAAGAATGTTATATTTTTTCCAATTGCTGGCAGTTATATATATATACATACTTAATAACTTGTTAAACAAGTGGAAGTGATATATATATATATATATATATATATATATATATATATATATATATATATATATATCACTTCCTTTAATAAAATTTAATATATCAACATCATATTCATTCAAACAATGAAGTAAATTTTCCCTCCTAGATCTTCGAGGGGTTCTTAGAATACCAACAGAAAGGATGTGCATTTTTTGAGGGTGAGTCACGAAAGATTATGAAAAAAAATTCCCCTCATTATAGCAATTAACAAGTTTAATATGTTGACATCATATTCTTTATTCAAGCAAGTAAATTTTCCCTCCCTAGATCTTCGAGGGGTTTAATAAATCACCGAGCAAGCATGCTGGAATGCATTTTTGAGGACGAGTCACGAAAAGATTATGAAAAATTCCATAATTATATATAGGCAAAGAGTTCCTCATTTTTGTTTTGCATCATTTTGTATATAAATATTTAAAAGTTTTTGATATATTATAATTTTTTAAATTTAATTAATTAAATTATATTAATATTTAAAAATAGTATAATATTATGAATAATTTAAGTTAGAAGTGATTTTTTAATATAATTTTATTTGTTTATAATAGAATTTAATTTTTTTTAATATTTTGAAAATCTTTTAAGTTTAAGTTTTAAGAAATTGGTATCATTATATATATATATATATATATATATATATATATATAGTTATAATAAGGCTTGAAGATGAAAATCACTTTTTAAAATTGTCTAATCTAGATTAGATTTCAATTTCAAATAATTTGTCGATGTCTAAATCAGATTAAATTTAAATTTCAAAATATGTATTACTCTATCAACCTTCTTAACAACACCCATCTCAACAAAATTGCTTGGTAATCTTGAAGGAAGTTGTTGTCTCTTAATAATCAAAACTGATAATCAGAATCAAGTAGAAATATAAAGAATTTAAATTAAAACAAAATTTTAATTGTTTTTCAAACACATAAACAAAATTTTAAAATTAGCAGTAAATCCATTTTTCAATTAAATACATTTCAAATTTAACAAAACCCTTTTAAAACCAACATAAGTATATACCAGCTATACCAACTAACTAGCTGAGGTTTTCAAACTTCAAAGGTTATTATTGACGGCTTAGTTTTCAAACTTCAAAGGTTATTATTGACCGCTTGGCTATTCAAAGCGAACCGAACTTGTAAGCATCCGACTCGCGCACAATAAATTCAGGGATAAACTAATCTGCGTTCACGTGTTGATTCCTAGAATACCTTGACTTCACAACGAAATTGCAACACAACCAACTTGACTTCACAACTAACTTGCAGGCATCCGACGGGCAAACAATAAATTCAGGGATAGTTGACATCATCCGACGGGCGCACAATAAATTCAGGGATATACTAATTTGCGTTACCGTGTTGATTTCTAGGATACCTGCAACACAACAACCTTGACTTGTGTGTTCCCGTATTAATTCCTAGGATTGTGCATTGCAAGAAACCTACACAACAGAATCAACACGGGCACTCAGAAAAGTATATCCCTGAGTTTATTGAGTGCCCGCCGGATGCCCGAACGCACAATCGAAAGGAGGATGTGCCATCCCGCAGCCCGCTGGATGCCTGAGCGAACAATCGAAAGGACGATGTCCCATCCCCAACTCTAAGAGTTTGATAGCTCGGCTTTCGTAACAATCCCAATCTAGGGTTGATTAGACCAATCTAAGGCAAAATTGAATAACTCGACTTAAACACTCCCGCTGTCGATGCAGTGGGTCTGCTGATCCCACCTTCGTGATTGTCATAATAAAATGGCATATGTTGCTCTACTCCCACTCCATCCATTGGGTTAATCTGCAATGTACTCTCTCTCCTGTATCAGAAGGCTTCTCGTTATGTGGCATGAGAGGAGGTGGGAGAATGTTGTGACACGGATAAAAGAAAGGATGGTGCAGTGCTTCCACCGCTGTGGGTCTTCTCTTCGGATCTCACGACAAGCAACCACTTGAGGTCAATGGCCGGGGCACTTGCACTCAGTGGTAGAAGAGGAGAATTGTTTGAAATGTTCTAAACTCTGCTGAAGCTTCATAAATTCATAGAGGCGACAGCGCTTAAACCCTGAAGCCAAGTTTGGCTACCAGGAGAACCTGAATAACATTTGCTCTGTCATTGGTTCTCCTGAAGCCAAGTTTGGCTACCTGGAGAACCAATGACAGAACAAATGTTATTCATCAGGCGGACCGCATTAGAGGCCTATAAATGTTGGTAACTGATGAAGAGTCCCGCCATGATAACGCCCATCGCCAAAATATCGATGGCGAAGTCATAATGCCTTGATCCAAGAAGAAGTTCACGAGATTTATCACGATATGAGCACATCTGCAACATACGATTCCAGTGGCTCATTCCATTCATGTAGCATGTTCGTAGCCAGCCGGAAATCACCAATTTTAATAATATCTCCCTTTACGAACAGGTTCTTTGGCTTCAGATCGCGGTGACAATATCTTCATTGTGCATGCCGACGAGCCCTTTCAAAAATCTGGAAGCAAAAGTTGCGCACCTCCTGCTCTGAGAATGGACGACCTCTAATTCTTCTCTGGAGCTCTAACAGATTGCAGTCCATAAACTCAAGTACCAAATACAGATCGCAGTCTTCCAATATGAGTTCATGCAGGCAAATTATGTTTTGATGAGATCGCAATTTCGCTAAGCAATTCACCTCTGCATTATTCCAGCAATCTTCATATTTACAGAAGCTTTCATTTAATCTTCTGATTGCCCAAAATCCGCCCGTCACCTTATCAACTGTCTTCCAAAGTTCTCCATGACTTCCTTCTCCCAACTTCTCTACAGCAACATAACGGTCTGCCATAGCTCTTTGAAATTCAAAAAACAGACGACTTCTCGTCAAGCATTCGATCAACTCAATTGCAGGTTGTCACAACTTCTCGCCAATCATTCGATCAATTTAATTGCAGGTTGTAGTGGTTGTTTATGTCTATATATGCTACAAAGAAAGATTCCCTAGGGGTACGCGGGTGAAGTAGTGGGCTTTTGTTTTCGTTTATAAGGCTTTGGGACCGCATCCAACGTTATTAAATGGTTTTATAAGGCTTTAAATGATTTTATAAGGCTTTAAATGATTTTATAAGGCTTTTAATGCTTTTATAAGGCTTTTGGAACACATCCAAAGTTATTAAATGATTTTATAAAAGCATTTAAAGCCTTATAAAATCATTTAATAAGACTTTGTGACCATATTCAAAGTTATCCAACTATGGCTACTCAAATACATCTATGGTTAATTGAACACACTTTCACTACAACACTACCATGGGCTTTGGATTTGGATGGGAACATTCTAGTCATAATTCATGTTAAATTCAGATTTTTTAGAGCGGGATCCAATTTCTTAACTTTGTTTTTTATTAACCTTATCAAGTTATAAGTTATAGTTAATTGAACACATTTTCATTATTACACCATAAGAGGGATCCAATTTTTTTACTTTATTTTTTATTATTTTTATTGTTGTTGTTTTTAAAACTTTATTATATTTGTAATTGGGATATCATATAAAACCTCATCACACTAAAACATCTCTACCATAGTAGATTAGGTTGTATAACACCTAGCTACTTTCCATGCAAAAATGTTTGATTACTTAAATACACTTTCATCATTATATCTAACTAAATATAATTAATCAAACACACATTCACTACTACGCCCAACACCTTATCAATTTACAAAACCAAAATTATAAAATTAATCAACACCTTCACCACTAGACTTAATCAACACCTTTACAGCTATATTCTTTAACTATAATGTATTAGGGAATGTATATAACATACTATATATAGTTTAATGGGTTAGTTCAATTGTTTGTTTTCAATGTTATTAAATAATTGATTAGATTATGAATTTTTCAAATTACACATATTGAAATTTATATCAATTTATTTATTAGGAATGTTAAATGTAAAAAAATATCTCTTAAACTCTCTAATGATTTTTTTTTTTTTTTTGATTTTTTTTATTATAAATAACACATTCATGTAAAAATATTAAAATGCTTTAAATTTAAAGGGTAATTTAAAAGTGTATGTTATAAAGATTATGTTATATTATTTTCATTCATTTCACCAAACTTAGTTTTAGTAACATGTATTTATATTTTATGATTTTTAATAATTTGATATTTTTTCTAGTTTTATATATACATAATGGGTGTTGTTCGTGTGATTGGTAATAAAAAATACATGTGTGTTGAACCTAGGGGCTTTGCAAAGTGGAATAAACATAGACATGGTATGTATGTTTTATCTAAGCAATAGGAGGCTTTGCAAAAGAGGAATAAAAATAAACTTGGTAATAATTGGTTGACATCTTCATTCAGAGACACAACATAATCAATTATAGGTATTCGAGTCACATTTTACAATATCACATGGTTGTTAAAGAAAAGTCTACTAAGGAGAAGAGACGATGTTGTGAAGCTCTAAGACTAAAATTTAGTTCCTAGTGGGTTGTCTTGTAGGTTTCTTAAGGTATGTGAAGTGAGTCGAAGGTGGAACTCTAATTTGTCTTAATGTATCTCAAGTGAGTCGAAGGGGAACTCTAATTTATCTCACAATGATTCTGGATAATCCTACTATAGGAGCTTCGAACTAGGATAAGACCTCTCTTGTTGATGCACTTCATCCAGAATTTTGTGTTTTGACATTGTTGAACGGAGTTCTATCCATTTGACACCACATTTAAGACTTATCTCATAAATTTGTTAATGGGTATTGGGCTTATCCTCTATTTCTCTTCCTTGTTGATCCACCCTTTTAAAATTGATTTAAATTTTCCAGATTGAATGGTTGATGTAAAAGACCTTTTTAGTGATCTTAATGAAACAGAGCCTACTCTGGTTTCATGTATCAAATCTAATGAAATCTTGTCTAATGGAAGTTAGCTTTCTTTTTTCCATTTAATCTCTGCCTTTTAAGAACCTGAATGAATCTACAAATATAATCCCGATAAATATTGAATACACAATAGATACACACAGTAAGATATTTAAAAATATGGCATACATATAGAATTTAGATTTTCTTCATCATTCGTACACGAAACTATTAATTATTAATAGTTTCGTGTATGTTCAAGAGTATTAGCTTTGGAATATAGAGGAAAATCAACTATGTCTAAGTTTATGAATTACAAGCATTTAATATAAAAGAATGAATATGATACCATAGGACCATAATTTCATTTGATTATTTTGTTAATTTTTTTATAATACATTTATAATAAATGTTTATGTTAATAAGAAAACACAATTTCATAAATACATTTATTTTAAAACTAATCATTAGTTTTACAATCTAACAACTTAAACATATTTTTTTCATGATTTTTTATTATTATTATGTTACTCTTAATTAAGTCACTAACACATAATTTTAACATTTTGGAAAATGTTATTTCTAGGCATCTAACATCACTACATGAACTATATTGGGTGATATTTTAATATTTTATATTGAAATCATATTGATATTTTGAATTATTTTTTAAATATAGATTAGTGGCATTTAACTATATTTAAACAATATGTTATAAACATAGTTTAATGGTATTTAAATGTTGTTAAGTTATACACAACGAAAGTGCGCTCCTAGAAATTTGGATCGTTGTTTAGTTTGCAATGACCTCATATATTTAATTTTGAGCCTCAAAGTACATTTTCAGTAGAAAGCTTACAAAATAATACCATTAAATTGACATCAGATCAATTTGTGTTGGTTTCCAAAAACCACTAAGAGAAACAACGATCTAAGGGAAGATCAATCCTCACTTAAGAAACAATTGACAATTCCATAATCAGATTCAAAACTTCAACGACCATACAAACTCAATCGGAATTGTAATTTCATTTACAGTGAAAACAAAAACTTTAAATTCAGTGCTGCAAAGACCTTCAAATAAATCAAACGAAATACTGACCGAGAAACTTCAATCGATTTATGTGAGATCCTCAATCGGATATGATCCTTCTTGGTACACCATGTAATCACAAAATCGTTGACAAATACTCAACTATGTCTTCTGCACTCATGCATCGCATTACTGGAATAAAGTGTGCACTCTTCATGAGAGTGTCAACAACCACAAAAAATCCTAGAAATTTGGATCGTTGTTTAGTTTGCAATGACCCCATATATTTAAATTTTGAACCTCAAAGTACATTTTTCAATGAAAACACAAAAATAATACAATTAAATTGACATCAGATCCAATTTATTGGTTTCCAGAAGCCACCAGAGAAACAACGATCTAAAGGAAGATCAATCCTCACTTAAGCAACAATTGACAATTCCATAATCATATTCAAAAACTTCATTGACCATACAAACTCAATCAAAATTGTAATTTCATTTACAATGACAACAAAAAATTTAAATTCGGTGGTGCAAAGAACTTCAAATAAATCCAACGAAATACTGACCGGAACTTCAATCGATTTATGCAGAGATCCTCGATCGGATATGATCCTTCTTGGTACACCATGTAATCTCACAAAATCGTTGACAAATACTCTAGCTATGTCTTCTGCCTCATACGTAATACGTACTAGAATAAAGTGTGCACTCTTCGTCAGAGTGTCAACAACCACAAAAATCAAATTGTGTCTCCTTGTTATCAGTGGAAACCCAACGACAAAATACATCGAAATGACCTCCCATTTTGATTCAGGAATAGCGTGTGGCTGTAACAATCTTGTTGGATTTCTATATTCAGCCTTCACTTTCCCACATTCTAGACATCTCGCGAGTAACTAACTATGTCCTCTTTCATTCCTTTCTAGAAGAATAAAGGCTTAAGGTATGACTTCATCTTCTTGACTCCGATATGAGCCATTTAAGTTGCTTGATGAGCTTCATTTAGAATCAAAATTCTTAAGTCATTGTTAGGTGGTACATAAATTGTCGTTATATCTCAACAATTTGTCATTGTCCAATGAATAACCTTCAAATTTCGGTACCATCATAGTATCTTGTCTGGTATTAGCCTTAACTTCCTTGTACCAATCATCATCAAAATGTAGAGCTAGAACCTTTTCTCACAGATTCATCGTAAGAGGTATTATCAATCATATGCGTGGTCTCCGAATCAATGCATCTGCTACTCTATTTATCGTTCCTTTAATGGAAGTAATCTCAAATTCATATTCGCTAATTAATTCTGATCAACGCCTCTGTCAAACATTCAAGTCACTCTCTGTAAACATATGTTGCAATTCACAGTGATTTGTATTTAATTCAAATTTTCATCCAGTCAGATAATGTCTCTATACTCTCAAGGCATATACAATTTCTAATAACTCCAAGTCATGCGTTACGTAGTTCTCCTCATGCTTTCTCAATTTACTTGAAAAGTGAGCGATCACTCGATCGTCTTGCATTAAAAATATTTCTAAAAATTCCTTGGATTCGTCTGTGCATACCAATAATTCCTTGTCCATGTCGGGACCATTCATTATTTTCACTATCATCAACAACTCATTAATATTTTGAAATGATTCTATGAATTTATCTTTCCAAACAAACTTCTTGTTTTTCTTTTGCAGTTCTTTGATCAGATTTTCGATCTTCGAAAAACCTTTGATGAATCGTCAGTAATATCCTTCTAAACCCATAAAGATACATACTTCTTGTACGTTCGTCAAAATTGGCCATTCCATAATAGCCTCTACTTTCGTTGGATCCACAGCGATACCTTCTCTAGATATGATATGTCCCAGATAATGAATCTTTGATTGGTAAAAAGAACATTTTGATAGCTTCCCATAAAATTTGTTTTCTCTTAAACATTGTAGAACCAATCTCAATTCTTTGTCATTCTCTTTTTTTGTTCGAGACTAAATGAGTGTGTCATCAATAAATAATTGAAAAAATTTATCCAAGTATTCACAGAACACCCAATTCATCAAACTCATGAATACTCGATTCATTCATGGAGTCCAAGTTGTAAAATAGTAAAATCGTAGTGGTTGAATCTCTTATTAAATACGGTCTTGATGTAGGAGCATCTCTCCGATCATCCGACCCGGTGACCATGTCCCGTGAATTCAAATCAGCGTGTTGAAGAGTGGTAACCTCATTTAAAAATTTGAATGAATGTAATTTAATTGCTTAATCTTTTGAGCCATAAATTAGATGCCTTTAATGGGGCATTAGGTAGGTAGGCCTTTAATTTTTGTAAGGCTAAGATCTAGATCACGGATGGCCGGGACTAGATAGCCCATTCAATGTAATTGAATAGGGTGCGAGTAGATTGGAGGGAAGGCTCGAAGAGCCCCCTCGTAAAAAGATGAATTCTATCTCTTGAGTAATAATGGTAGAGATAGAAGAGAGTCACTACACCGAGGAGTGCGCGAGTGAGAGAAGGAGTTGAGACCTTGTTACAAGCCGTCTTTGGGAACACCTTGTAAATACAGGCGTTTTCCATATTTAATACAAGAGCAGTTGTTCCTGCATGATTATGTGTTAAATGTATGTGTTAATGAATGTCTGTGCTTCTACCGCTTTGGGTATTCTCTTCGGATCCCATGACAAGCAACCACTCATGAGGTCAATAGCCAGGGCACTTGCACTCGGTAGAGAGAGGACAATTGTTTAGTAGAATCAGCATTCCTAAACTCTGCGGGAAAGCTGTAATTCATAGAGGGAGCAAGCGCTAAACCCTCAATCCAAGTTTGGATACCAGGAGAACCAATGACAGATCAAATGTTATTCATCTGACGTAGCGCTAAACCCTGAAGCCAAGTTTGGCTACGAGGAGAATCAATGACAGAGCAAATGTTATTCATCTGACGTACCGCATTAGAGCCTATAAATATTTGGTAACCAGTGAAGAGTTCTGCCATGATAACGCCCATTGCCCAAATATCGATGGCGAAGTCATAATGTCTTGATCCAAGAAGAAGTTCTGGTGCTCGATATGGGAATGTCACAACATACGAGTCGAGTGGCTCATTCCATTCATGTAGCATGTTCGTAGCCAGCCGGAAATCACCATTTTTTAATAATATCTCCCTTCACGAACAGGTTCTTTGGCTTCAGGTCGCGGTGACAATATCCTTCATTGTGCATGCCAACGAGCCCTTTCAAAATCTGGAAGCAAAAGTTGTGCACCTACTGCTCTGAGAATGGACGGCCTCTACCTTTTCTCTGGAGCTCTACCATATTGCAGTATATAATTTGTAAATAATAGACTAAGCATCAGTTACAAGAGTCAGTTTACAAGAGTTATTAGCGTAGTTTAACTCTACTTCATTGAATAGAGATTTCAATGTTTTTTTGGTTTATATGCCATAGACTAAGTATAAATACGTCATAAATACGTTAGTTTTTAAGTATAAATAGGTTAATTTTTATATATGATGTTTTCTATATAAGAATGTAATCGGTCTTCATTAATTAAAATAAAATAGAAATAGACGTAACCTCACCATGTATTTTGTTTCTCATATTTCTAGGTGATATCAAAACCACGATGTGAGGTGCTGTGTTGAAAGCTTTAACGATTTCCGCAGTCTACTGTAGCGTGAGGTGTTGACTCCTGTCAGTCGAGCGTGTACACCTGCGATTTTGGAAATGCGTTTATAATTGATGTGGAGCATATGTCAGAAATCATGAAGTTGAAGCGCAAGGGTAAAGCTTTATTTTTTATATGTGAAGTTGAAAAGGGAGCTTTACTTTTATTTTAAATGTGAAGTTGAAGCGTAAGGGTAAAGCTTGAGTTTTGTTTTTTAAGCATTGAAGGGCCTCCTCCATTCCACGATTATCCTATTACCTAGCATTAATTACTGTAGCGTTTAATTATCTTTACCAACCCTTTTACCTAGACTGCTACACTGTAGATTATCGGCGTTACTCAAGATTCTTACACCTAGTTAACCATAGTTTATCAACAGACTGGGCAATAGATCTAATAATGGATACAAAACTTTTATTAGACTACCTTAATCTTGGTTGACAGAGATCCTTCCTGGATTCAATAATGATAGCGAAGTAGATAGTGAATCAAAGATTGCAGGTTTTGAGATAATTTTAGTGATTTTTAATGTTAGGCTTGTAATGATTCAAGAAACCATAATGATCGTGAATTAATGATTATTCCCCTTGAATATACTGTAGTTGGAATATAGTGTTAAATTATATTATCCTATTTTTGAAATTGATCTACAATTATATCAATTATTAAATATTAAAACTCGTATATTGAAATATAGTTGTAAAAGATTCCCCTTGAATATACTGTAGTTGGAATATAGTGTTAAATTATATTATCTATTTTAAAAATTGATCTACAATTATCAATTATTAAATATTAAAACTCGTATATTGAAATATAGTTGTAAAAGATGTGGTGATTGAATATGATATTTAAGGAATTGTTTTCAATCCCCAAAATGTCGATTAAATCTCAAACAACACTAAGGGTATATAGACTTGAATGCTTCAACAAATATCAATTCATTGAATATGATATATGTTTCAATGGAATCCTTTTTTTTCTTACCCAGGTTAGAAGAGTACAAACATTAGTAGTACTATAAAATACTTTTCCTCTAAACATTTAAAGGTTCAATTGGACACAACAATTGGACACAACAATTTAGCAAGACTTTCAAAATATCTAGTAATATGAGCCATCATGTATCATGTGGTTTCTCAATTATATCTTAAAATATTTCACATTGGAACAACGTGAGATACATGTCCTTTTAGGGGATGCATTTAAATTACTCTAGTTGATATCATTACAAGTGGTTGATTGATGACATTTTGATATTGGTGCAATATTCATTAAAAGTTTTGATTGTTGAAAAGTATGAGATTATGTGGTGATAAAAAATGATAATATTTTGCTATAAATATGATTAGTTGAGATGATATAAATTGGATTTATATTTTTTAAGGGAAGTTATGTTCCATTGGTACAATTGCAAAATATTCATAATTTATTATTTGAATAACAAGTTACAACTTGTTGCTAGTATGTTACACAAAGAGAAACTCTTTCACAACAATCATTAGAAAACAAGTGTTGACACTTGAAAAAACATAACACCTTTACTTAGGAAATTTGTTTGTTCTAAAGATGAGATTCAACATGAATATCGGTAGCTTTATGTTACAAAGGTTACATGTTGAGCATACATTTATATGTGTGCAAAAAAAATAAAAATTATTGCACTCCTACTTCACTTGTTGTCATAACCAAGAGGGATCCTTACATGATTATCTTGATTTTTATTGAACTTTATGGAATTATTTTGGAAAGAGAAGATTATCCTTTGGCTAGAAATTCAACGTAAGAAAGCGGCTAAAGGTCAAGTCGGGTTTAGGAGATATCATTCAACGATTTCGGAGCATATTATTTACATTTAGGATCATGATTTCCACAATACTAAAACCAATATTTTTGTTGTTTCGTTGACTTTAAAAAACTTTGGACATAGCTCCTAGGAAAAAGACGACGAAGGGTTGGAAGAGATAAAATTACCTCTCGAGTTGAGGATTGTTGCAATAAGTATGTATGTGAACATTATTGTTAAGTTTAAAAACACTTAGAAATTTGGTCAAAGCGATTAATTACCAATATCAAAGTCAAACAAAGGTTGTCCCTTGTCCCCTACCCTTTTAGCATATACATTGACAAGTTAGAAGATTGCTTGGAAGCATAAAGTTGTGTCGACCCTACTCTCACTAGTGTAGTCATAAATCTTATTCTTTATGTTGATGATATCGTTATTATGGCATGGAGTCTCCACGATCTTGAAAACCAACTAAGAATGCGTGAAGGATTTTTGCTCCAATATGGAAGTATGATTATTTAATACTAATAAGACTAAGGTGAGTGATTATTAAAATCAAATAATATCCCTAATGATACCTTCATATATGACAACAACAACTTGGAGGAAGTGACTTCTACACACATATCTTGGAATTGATATTCACCACAAGATCAATTAGATTATAGCATTGATAAAGGATTATTGGGGGTTGGAAAGCTTAATGCGGGCTTGAAAACAATTGTAAGTGGAAGCCATCTTTGGAGTTAGGATAAGAGAATAAGCTCCTCTTTGAGAATCTTATTTACACTGTTGTTAGTCTTTATGGATCACGAAGTGCATGTATCTCACAAGTGAATCACGGAGAAAAGATAGAGAAAATACAAAATAATTTTTTTAACCTATAATATCAAAATTAAAGGAAATAAGCCTATATCATCCTTGTCTTAGGAACAAGCCTATCCCCTATTGAGAACATGGCTATGAATAGATATTTAATGCATAAGAACAAGTTAAACAACATGGAGACAAGGGGCTTCCTAAAATTGCTTCAAAATCCAGGAGTCATAACCACCATCGACTCAGCGAGGGATGGCATAAAGATGCCTAATCTTGGCTAAACTATTGGAGAATCATTGAAGACACCATTTTTAAGTAATAAGGATACTATTAAAAACTTATCAAATCAAAATTTAAGGGAGAAAATGTGGTGATAAAGAGTTTGAGGAAAAAAAAAATTGTGAAATTATTATAGGGATGTAATCAGCCTAATCTAGCATATCAAAATTATAAATTATCTATTTTTTTTCAAGTGTAAAGAAAAATAAGCATTGTTAAGATAAGAACAAATTCTCCATAGCTCCATAATTATTTGGGAAATTTCTAAAACACCATGGTAAGAAAGAATGTGTCACCTTTGTGACACTAAGAAGATTGAAGATGAAAATCACTTTCTCTTAGATTGTCAAATTTCAATACCCATAGTAAATCTCATTTTCAAAATATTTTTCCCAGTACCAACCTAACCTCTTAACTCAACAAAGTGTAGCAATCTTGGAAGCTTCTCTCAATTCTTTTTGAGAACAGAAACAAAGGATAAGAATCTGAAGTAATCACTTACTGTCTTATCATTATTAATTCGGTCTTAGTTAGCGTTAATCATCATCATCATATATATCACATTAAGAGCATTGAAGATAAAAATATATATATTATGTTAGAAACCTAATGGGAAAAAAGTCATAATCGATCTGGCTGATTAGGGTTTTGCAACCACCTCCGCTACGAGCTGAGGCCGAACAATGTCTGCCCCGTAGGGGCCCCTGCACCACAGGGAGGGAGTGTCGATCGGTATCTCCTATAGCCGCACTTGCCTGGAAATGGCGACAATGGAGAAATGAGGTCGCGTCCCACCTTGAAACCTTGGACGAGAGCCCGTTTAAATGGATGAAAGGCACTTTCGAGAAGGGCAGAGGGCAGCGACCCTAGCCGAGGAGAAAGAGTTATGCAAAAGCCTCCAGCTCCATGGATACCAGGAAAATGCATTCCTTGAGGCACCACAAAGCACCCAAGTATGTGGTGACTCACCCATGAATAGAGGAGCAGAAGCAGTACATGCGAGACAACGCCTTAGTTGGGAAGTTCTTAGGGATTTGGCCCTCTGAGTGTGACCTGATTAAATGGATACAGCACTGGTGGAAGCTTAAAGGCCATTATAGACTCTGGCTAGAAGGGTTTCTTCACAATCATCTTCCACAATCTTGAGGATCACAACCGCATCTTTGATGGAGGGCCATATTTCTACAACTCAGTAGGCCTCTTCCTCAGATTCTGGACAGAAAAGTTCAACCCGAAAGGAAGACTTAAGCTGCACGACTGGATCAGATTATACTCTCTCCACAGGGAATATTGGCTGGAAGAGGTTCTAGGAGGAATAGGCAACACCATAGGTATTTATGTCAAATCCTCTGAAGCCACAAAGCAGAGGCGCTATACCTCTTATGCAAGAATATGCGTCTACATGAATATAGCCAAGCAGCTCGGGCTCCATTACTCTGGAATATCATGATGAAGATTGGTCCCGGACCATGAATTACGAACACATTCCCTTTGGCTGCGGAAATTACCCACGAACATGGACACATTTTCAGAGATTGCCCTCTCAATGCGGTCCACAAGGATGCTACACCAACAAACAACAAGGACCAGGACGGAGTTGTACAACCAGCGGGCAGACGACGGCAAGGTGGACGCAAGCAGCTCCCCGAGGTAAGCAAAGACCCTTCCACTAGCAATAGAGATTTGCCATTCTGCCCAGGGAGATCGGCAATCCTAGACACCTTCCGCTCTGCGGTCCTCCACACATAACCAGCAATCCCCAGATAGAGAACCATGGCTTTGAACAGCCCCCAAAAACTGTGGACGTGATCCCCATTCCTACAATCTCGGCACAGGAAACACCAGACCAGCAGGGACTCGAGGATGGAGATGAGGATATGGAGATGGAGGAACTTGATCTTGCGGGAGTAGATCTAGAACACCTGGAACACTTCTGCGTACCCGAGAGTACTTCACACCATCCCTCGGGATCAATTGAGAAGGTACACAAAGTTTTCCTCAACTCCTGCGAGGGATCCTCGGCACGAGAGCCAACAAAGCTCCTAGGAATCCAAGGTAGCCGGGCCAAAATCTCAAGCAAGAACCAAAAAGATGAAAATAAAAGGGGCAGAAAGTCCACCAACAAGCTCATGCGAGAATAGGGAACTGCATGGAAGGTAAACTGCAGTGGGGTCACGATATCAAGCAGTTTCCTCCTCTTCCCCACCCTGTCCTCCTTGAGATCATCTCATGGAACATTAGAGGGGGACCAATGGGCGTATGGCAGAAATTGCTACGAAATGATTATAGCGGAAATCAGGACATCGTGTTGTTGCAAGAACAAAGTGCACCTGAGAGACCTCAATGGCTACTTCACTACTGCTGCAAACTAGGAGAGCAATCTCGATTGATGCTGCTTGAGGGCTATTTGGAGGAATAGTCATCCTCTGGAATCCCAATAGCGTGTTATTGCAAAATTTCTTCACTACAAGGTGAGTCTATCTTGTGAGAATATAGACTCATCGGATCGATAAGCCTGGGCATCTCACCAGCATATATGGCCCACCCAGTCCAAGAGACAAACAAGCGTTTCTTAGAAGTCTGGATTATACATCAAGCTTACTGAGCCATGATAAGTGGATTCTAGGCAGGGATTTCAACATCATCGACTGGAGGAGAAGGATCCAAGTAGACTCGATCAAGACTTCAGCAGCTTCAACAATCTAATAGAAGACCTACATCTAGTCGACCTGGAAACTAGCAATGGTACACATACCTGGACAAACATGCGAACTGGAGTGACTGATACACAAGGTGGATGCGTTTTCTCATATGAACATACGGTCACGAGGGGAGGAATGGCAAGTAGGTACATCTTGAACCTCGAGGATCTGATCACTAGCCCATACAATTATGGATGGACATCTCGGCCACCCTAGGAAAGAAACCCTTCCGCTTTGAGCAGTTTTGGCTAGACCACCCCGACTTCCAGGAAAACATCCATGACTGGTGGCAGCAAGTTGCGATCCCTCAAGGCTCCAAAATGTTTCGTTTCCATCAGAAACTTAAGAATCTAAAGCAAATTCTTAAACTTTGGAACAAACAAACCTTTGGAAGCATTTTCAAATCCCAACATCAACTCTCAAAGAAAATGACCGAGATACAACACCTAATAAGAGAACAGGGAATGACAGATGAGTTGAAAGCACAGGAACTCAGAGTTGCCCAACAACTTGAAGAGAGAAACAAACAGGAAGAAATACTCTGGAAACAAAGTCGGCATTAGGTGGCTCCAAAGCGAGGGGCCCGGTAATACCAAGTTCTTCCATGTACGGCATCCAAAGAGCCGCATGGCAAAATCACGCATCTCATCTCATAGGAAGGTGAAACCCTTCACTCTCATCCTGATTTGGAAACAAACTTGGTTGACTACTTTCAGAACCTCCTTGGGGCCCCATATAAGATAGACAAGCGTGATCAGCAAAATTACAGAACCTTGCATTACCCTCACTTGTAACTTCGAGGGGCAAGCAGCCCTTCTAAGGCCCCACCATCGGTGGACCAAAGCGATCACGAAACCCCAAATGCAAAGCTCAGGGCGGATGGCTATAGTGACTTTTCCACTTCTGGCGTAATGATGAGGCGAGGTTTGGGAAATTATAGAGGATTCCGCGAGTCCGCGAAATCCTTGGGCATTCAATGCAACCTTTCTCACCTTAGTCCCAAAGAGGGACAGGTACAGCATGCCAGGCAATTCCGTCCTATTGACCTATGCAATGTAATCTACAAACTTCTCACAAAGGCAATCACCCGAAGACTAAAGCTGATCACAGCAATTATCTCCCGAGCGGTCGGGTTATGTAGAGGCGGTAGGATCTGGACAACAATGAACAGCCCATGAAGTCATTCATTCCTTGCAAAAAACCAAAACCCACAGGTATGCTCCTTAAACTGGACCTCTCTAAAGCCTTTGATAAATTAAAATTTTGGGATTACATAAGGGCAATGCTTTTAGCCTTTGGCTTTCATCCAACTTAGGTGGATTGGATCTTGAATTTAACCTCTTAGGCTTTCTTTTCCCTTCTTGTCCAATGGGTGTGCCTTGACCCTTCTCCCCCTCGGAGGAATGGGGCAGGGGAGATCCCTCTCTCCATTCCTCGCCAGTTATCATGGAAGGACTAAATTCGGCTCATACATGTATTTTGGCTCAAAACCTCTGGTAGCCTTACCCCTCCATGGCATCTCTCCCCATATCTACATACTTAGTCAATTGAGTGGATGTCACAGCTTTTAATGCGTTGGCCGTGCGTAAGGAGCCCTCTCTATCTGAGAATTCTCCAAACTTTCTCGAGGCCTGGGGTGGAGTGCAACAAAGAAAATCCAGTTTTCTTGTTTATCCCTTCGGTCAGTATATCTACGAGTTACAAACTCAATAGGAACTCCCGCCGAGTCAAGTACCTGGCCTACCTCGTCGAGAATGGTCTGGAATGCATCCACGAGACACCTTCTCTAGATGCTTTCTCAAGCGACTCTCCTCTGGACTTTCCAAGCCACAGATCTCCCGGTCGTCTTGTCTAGCAGGCTATCCTTCAAGCTCTGCGTCCTATGCCTTTTCGGTCTTGTGCTCAAATTAGATCCTTAACTCCATCAAAGCCTGCAAAGGAACTTCTATCTGGCGGGGGGCTTAACAAAGAAAAATCGCCTTGGTAATTTGGGATAAGCTCTGCCGGACCAAGCGACAAGAAGAATTTGGGCTTGAAGTCCATCTCTTATAGACAAGGTTCGGTATGGGGGTGGTGGCTTAAACTTGACGATTTATGGGCTAGCTTTGGAGGCATCGCTAACCACGGTGAAAGACCCTAGTGGATGGAATGGGCGATAATCAAGGCTCGGTATAGACTGACCAAGCGGAAACGGTACTAATCACTGACCATATACACGGGAAATAGGGAATGGGAAGACAACATTTTTCTGGCAGGACTCTCTTAGCACCAATGGCCGATACGAACATGGAGGTAGACGCATTGACATCTACCCTCAAGCTATACAGGCTGGCCTAATAACTATTGCAGATTAATGGCAGGACAACTCTCGGGACAACACCTGGTGAAGATGGAATTTGGATAAGGAGCGACTCAACTTGGAGGCACAGGTCGATATAGAACCCCTGCAAGAGGAACTCACCAAACAAAGAATACCCATAATTGATGGGAATGCCACTCTTCGATGGGGCTACAAAACACAGGGTTCCTTCAGCACAAAGGAGGCCTATCAGATCAAAGCTCAGTCAAGGCCCCCAACGGATTCGAATGTCTGGGGTAAAATTTGGGACCTCAAACACTGGCCGAAAGTCACTCTCTTCTTATGGCTAGTCTTGCACTCAAGTATCCTAACATGGGACAACCTCACGAAAAGAGGGTTTTGTGGGACCCTCCCTCTGCACACTTTGTGGAAAGGTTGAGGAAACCTTAAACCATCTCCTTAATACCTGCACCTACATCGCTCAAATTTGGGATCAGGTAGCGCTTATCATGTGCACCTATGATCGTTGCAGAGACAACATACTAGCAACCATTGTGAATTGGCGAGATCGGGCATTTCATTCTCCCCTCCTCAATCACATTTGGCAACTCTTACGGGGTTTATCCATTGCTTGGCACTGGAAGGAGCATGATGAATCTTCAGAGGCATTTCTCTTCCCTGGCAAGATTGTTGGCGACAGTGTCAACGCAACGTCCTGGAAACTCTCAATCTTCGAACCTGGGCTGAGGCGGACTTAACTGGCCCCCCTTTTGAGCTCCCCATTCTCAAACACTGGACACCTCTTCCCACCCCTCCAGCTTTCGTCCGGCCCCCCTCCTTCCACCTCCCCTCGGTAGCCCTTCCTTATGGTCTCCTCCTCCTGAGGATTTTGTTAATCTAAATTTCGACGGGGCCTCTAAAGGAAACCCCGGTCAGGGCTATGCATAGAATTTGTCATCTGTAACCACTAGAAGCATCCTTCACATCGTAGTTGGGCCCCTAGGACACTCCACGAACAACTTTGCAGAACTTTGGGCACTCATTAAAGGACTGCAACTAGCCATCAATAGTCATTACACTAAAATAATAGTAGAAGGAGACACACGTCATTCTCGGTCGCACAGTATCTACGAGGGGAGCAAAACCCGGATAGCATCTCACCCGGTGGAGATTATAGCGGGGACTTCAAATTGTAAGCGAATCTAATGCGAGATCTGAGTCGTCATTCCCTCCTGCGTGAGGAGAAAGCAAAACCATATTTCGCAGAGTAGTTGCTTCATCACGAGCGTCAAGCCCCGGACCGGACGGACCTCAACATGCGCTACCGAGTCGAGAATCCACCCAATCCTCTTGCAATTACCGCCAAAAGCTCGATTGGTAGATGTCTCCCGGATGGGGAGTGCCGGCCGGATAATGAGCGAGATGCGCAGTGTCGAGGGCCCGGCGTGGCATGGAGCCGCATTGATGGGCTTATGTCGCTGACCCATCAGCATTACCGGGTTTAATAGTGGAGTTTAATCTGGTGGGTGCATTAATGCACCAGACCTCTCCCCCTCGGAGTATTTTCAATGGAGAAGCTCGTTCTATTCGACATTCACCCCTGCACGTAGGCAGTAGAGGCCTCCCCTGTGCAGTGAAGGTCAATCCCTGCGCCTCATCGTAGGCACAACCCATATCTGGTCTTCTCACCTCACTCCGCGCAATTCTTTCTCCTGGTCTGCTGCACCAAGTTAGCCATGCCTCGACATCGACCCTGGGGAAGACCAAAGCGAGGTACTCCTTGGAAGCCTCGGAGACCTCTGATAACATCTTCTGATTCAACCTCCGGTGATCCCTCTCCTCCTCGGCCTGCCATGACCTTCCCCGTCTCTCTGCGAGCCCCGTAGCTTAGTTCCATGGCCATTATATCGTGCACTCCTATTTCAATTCTGCACCTTTCTCATGACACCAAAGAGCTTCCTTCCAGTTCAGTGCCTCTAGGCGGCCCTCAGGACAATTGGCGAGCTTATCCCTCTCCTCAAACAACGCCCAAGCGAGCAGGTCCTTGCTACCCGAAGAACATTGACAGAGTTCAGTTCGCAGAGAGCCTGGCCATCTTACAAGATTTGGTATTTGAGATGCGGCAAGAAATCTCGGATTTACAGTATCGATTCCAAGCGATGGAGGGGAAGGTGGCCAACTTCATGAACATTATATCCTCCATGCACGAGGCCACATTCCGCCCGGACATCCCGCAGAGAGCACCGAGGACACACTACTGCGGTGTACGAATCAACCACGCCAACCGGGGAGGCGGCCGAATTAAGCGGCGGCAAACGAGGGATGGCGGCCGAGGACCAAGCAAAAAGCTGAAGGCGATGAGCGATGGGACTATGGCGTCACGCACATCAAGGAAGAGCCGTGGACAGGCGACCTCCCAGCCACACAGCTAACTACAAACCAGCGGTCTAATTTCCTTTGTATAATACGTTCCTTAACTACTGGGCATAATAAACAAATAATGCTCTGCATTTTTGATGATGTAGTTTGAGTTAGACTTATTTTCTCAAAACTTACGGAAGGGCTAAATTTGAATTTGGTTTCCCATGTTGAGGCGGTCCAGCAGCGTACTTTGGACTTAGGTATTTTGGAACAATGCCAGGACTTTGAAGGATCTTAATATAATTTTGCCTGCACAATAAGAGCATTGAAGATGAAAAGAATTTTTTCTTAAATTGTCCACCATATATACATATTGAATCTCAATTTTCAAAATATTTGTCATACCATTAGTCTTTCTAACCTTTTAACTCACAAAACTATGATGATCTTGAAAATGCTTTTCTAGCACATAAACAAAATGTTAAAAGAAATAAGTCGACACATGGCAAATGCTAAAAATTAATATCAACTACCATCAAAAATAAATTTGTCGTGGTGGAAATTTAAAACAACAACAGCAAACTTTGTCATCGTAATATATAAACAATCCTTAAAAAGTTATTCATAATGTGTTTAGATTTGGGAAGCAGCAATAAATCCTTAAAATGAAACTTTGATAATTTAAATTATCAATAATTAATTCAAATTTTGATAATATAATTACAATTTTAATTTAAATTTTGATAATATAATTACATTTTTTGAAATAAGAATATTTATATTTTTCCAATTTTTTTTTTTTTTTATATATATATATATATGCCAACATATATGAAGTTCCCAATATGTCAACATCGTATTCTTTATTCAAACGGAAATTTTCCCTCCCTAGATCTTCGAGGGGTTTAATAAGTCACAGAGCAAGCATGCTGGAATGCATTTTTCAGGGTGAGTCACGAAAAGGTTATGAAAAAAAATTCCCATAATTATATATATAAATAAAAGAGAGTTCCTCATTTTGTTTTGCATCATTTGTATATAAATATTTAAAAGTTTTTGACATATTATAATTTTTTAAATTTAATTAATTAAATTATATTAATATTTAAAAATAATTATTTTTTTTTTTTTTTTTTTTTTTTTTTGTGATTTTTAATATAATTTTTTATTTATTTATAATAAATTTAATTTTGTATTTGAAAATCTTTTAAGTTTAAGATTTAAGAGACTAATTTAATCATTATCAATATATATATATATATATATATATATATATATATATATATATATATATATATAGGTTATAATAAGGCTTAAGATGAAAATCACTTTTTAAAATTGTCTAATCTAGATTAGATTTCAATTTCAAAATATTTGTAAGTGTCTAAATCAGATTAGATTTAAATTTCAAAATATGTATTACTCTATCAACCTTCACTAAATCAGATTAGATTTAAATTTCAAAATAAGTGTCTAAATCAGATTGCGTTTAAATTTCAAAATATTTTGAGGGTCTGCTGCTCCCACCTTCGTGATTGTCATAATCAAATGGCATATGTTGGTCTACTCCCACTCCATCCATTGGATTAATCTGCAATGTACTCTCTCCTTTATCAGAAGGCTTCTCGTTATGTGGCATGAGAGGAGGTAGTAGAATGTTGTGACACGGATAAAAGAAAGGATGGTGCAGTGCTTCTACCGCTGTGGGTCTTCTCTTCAGATCCCACGACAAGCAACCACTTAAGGTCAATGGCCAGGGCACTTGCACCCGGTAGAAGAGAGGAGAATTGTTTAGTGGAATCAACATTCCTAAACTCTGCTGGAAAGCTGTAATTCATAGAGGCGGCAAGCGCTAAACCCTGAAGCCAAGTTTGGCTACCAGGAGAACCAATGACAGAACAAATGTTATTCATCTGACGGACCGCATTAGAGCCTACAAATATTTGGTAACCAGTGAAGAGTTCCGCCATGATAACGCCCATCGCCCAAATATCGATGGCGAAGTCGTAATGCCTTGATCCAAGAAGAAGTTCTGGTGCTCGATATTGGAATGTCACAACATACGATTCGAGTGGCTCATTCCATTCGTGTAGCATGTTCGTAGCCAGCCGGAAATCACCATTTTAATAATATCTCCCTTCACGAACAGGTTCTTTGGCTTCCGGTCGCGGTGACAATATCCTTCATTGTGCATGCCGACGAGCCCTTTCAAAATCTGGAAGCAAAAGTTGCGCACCTCCTGCTCTGAGAATGGACCGCCTCTACCTCTTCTCTGGAGCTCTAACAGATTGCAGTCCATAAACTAAAGTACCAAATACAGATCGCAGTCTTCCAATATGAGTTCATGCAGGCAAATTATGTTTGGATGAGATCGCAATTTCGCTAAGCAAATCACCTCTGGATGATTCCAGAAATCTTCATATTTACAGAAGCTTTCATTTAATCTTTTGATTGCCCAAAATCCGCCCGTCACCTTATCAACTGTTTTCCAAAGTTCTCCATGACTTCCTTCTCCCAACTTCTCTACAGCAACATAGCGGTCTGCCATAGCTCTTTGAAATTAAAAAACAGACGACTTCTCGTCAAGCATTCGATCAACTCAATTGCAGGTTGTCGCAACTTCTCGCCAAGCATTCGATCAATTTAATTGCAGGTTGTCGTGGTTGTTTATGTCTATATATGCTAAAAAGAAAGATTCCCTAGGGGTACGCGGGTGAAGTAGTGAGCTTTTGTTTTCGTTTATAAGGCTTTGGGACCGCATCCAACGTTATTAAATGGTTTTATAAGGCTTTGGGACCGCATCCAACGTTATTAAATGGTTTTATAAGGCTTTGGGACCGCATCCAATGTTATTAAATGGTTTTATAAGGGCTTTAAATGCTTTTATAAGGCTTTTGGAACACATCCAAAGTTATTAAATGATTTTATAAGGCTTTAAATGCTTTTATAAGGTTTTGGGACCACATTCAAAGTTATCCAACTATGGCTAAATGGCTACTCAAATACATCTATGGTTAATTGAACACACTTTCACTACAACACTACCATGGGCTTTGGATTTGGATGGGAACATTCTAGTCATAATTCATGTTAAATTCAGATTTTTAGAGCGGGATCCAATTTCTTAACTTTGTTTTTATTAACTATCAAGTTACAAGTTATAGTTAATTGAACACATTTTCATTTATTACACCATGGGGACCATTTTTTTACTTTATTTTTTATTATTTTTATTGTTGTTGTTTTTAAATTAAACTTATTATATTTGTATTAATTAAAGAGATCATATAAAACCTCATCACACTAAAACATCTCTACCATAGTAGATTAGGTTGTATAACACCTAGCTACTTTTCATGCAAAAATGTTTGATTACTTAAATACATGTCATTATATATAACTAAATATAATTAATCAAACACACATTCACTACTACACCCAACACCTTATCAATTTACAAAACCATAAATTATAAAATTAATCAACACCTTCACCACTATACTTAATCAACACCTTTACAACTATATTCTTTAACTATAATGTATTAGGGCATGTACATGTACATACTATATATAGTTTAAAGGGTTAGTTCAGTGTTTGTTTTCAATGTTATTAAATGTGTTGATTAGATTATGAATTTTCAAATTACACATATTAATTTATATCAATTAATTTATTAGGAATGTTAAATGTAAAAAATATCTCTTAAACTCTCTAATGATTTTTTTTTTTTTTATAAATAACACATTCATATGTGTAAATAAAATGCACCTTTAAATTTAAAGTCATTTAAAAAATGTATGTTACACTAAAGATGTTATATCATTTTCATTCATTTCTCCAAACTTAGTTTTAGTAACATGTATTTATATTTTTATGATTTTTTAATAATTTGATATTTTTTTTTCTAAGTTTATATACATAATGGGTGTTGTTCATGTGATTGGTAATAAAAAAATATGTGTTGAACCTAGGGGCTTTGCAAAAGTGGAATAAACATAGACTTGGTATGTATGTTTTATCTAAGGAATAGGAGGCTTTGCAAAAGAGGAATAAGCATAGACTTGGTAATAATTGGTTGACTTCTTCATTCAAAGACACAACATAATTAATTATAGGTATTCAAGTCACATTTTACAATGTCACATGGTTGTTAAAGAAAAGTCTACTAAGGAGAAGAAGATGATGTTGTGAAGCTCTAAGACTAAAATTTAGTTCCTAGTGGGTTGTATTCTAGGATTCTTAAGGTATGTGAAGTGAGTCAAATGGATAGAACTCTAATTTGTCTTATTGTCTCAAGAGTGAGTCGAAGGGGAACTCCTAATTTATCTCACAATGATTAGGATAATCCTACTATAGAGGCTTTGAACTAGAGGATAAGACCTCTTTTGTTGATGCACTTCATCTAGAATTTCATGTGTTTGACATTGTTGAACTGGGTTCTATCCATTTGACACCACATTTAAGACTTATCTCATGTTTGTTAATGGGTGATAGACTTATCTCTTTCTTACTCTTCTTTTTTGATCCACCCTTTTAAAATTGATTTAATTTTCCAGGCTCGAGTGGTTGATGTAAAAGACCTTTTAGTGATGTTAATGAAACAGAGCCTACTCTAGATTTTCGTGTATCAAATCTAATGAAATCTTGTTTAATGGGAGTTATCTTTCTTTTTTTCCATTTTAATCTCTATCTTTTAAAACTTTGAATAGATCTACAAATATAATCTGCGATAAATGTGAATACAGGTAAGATATTTAAAATATGGCATAGATATAGAATTTAGATTTTTCTTCATCATTAATAATTAATAGTTTTGTGTACGTTCAAGAGAGTATTAGCATTGGAATATATAGGAAAATCAACCATGTCTAAGTTTATGAATTACAAGCATTTAATATAAAAGAATGAATGTGATACCATAGGACCATGATTTCACATTTTGATTATTTTTGTTAATTTTTTTATAATACATTTACAATAAATGTTTATGTTAATAAGAAAACACAATTTCATACATCATACATTTATTTTAAAACTAATCATTAGTTTACAATCTAACAACTTAAACATATTTTTTATGATTTTTTTTTTTTTTTTTATTATTATGTTATAATTAAGATTTGTACATAATTTAAACATTTTTGGAAAATGTGTTATTTCCTGGGCATCTATCACTACATGAACTATATTGAGTATTTTATTATTTTCTCAAATCAACTAAATATTATATAGATGTTATCAATATTATTCTCTTAACAATCTGTGATTTAAAAATAGACTGACTAAATGTTGATGTCAGTCATTGTTGGAGTTATTCTCATTGTTGAATTCTGTCAAGTGATCAATCAGTGGGACAGAATCAGGATCAATCTCAAGCAACAATTGATAATTCCATAATCAGATTCAAAAACTTTAATGATCATACAAACTCAATCAGAATTGTAATTTAAGTTACAATGACAACAAAAACTTTAAATTCAGTGGTGCAAGACCTTCAAATAAATCCAACTAAATACTGACTGGAACTTCAATGGGTTATGTAGAGATCCTCGATAGGATATGATCCTTCTTGGTACACCATGTGATATACAAAATCGTTGACAAATGCTCTAGCTATGTCTTACTTGCCTCATCGTCATGCGTCTTTGGAATAAAGTGTGCACTCTTCATGAGAGTGCACACTTGATACAAAAATAAAATTGTGTCTCCTTGTTATCATTGGAAATCCAACGAAAAAATCCATCGAAATGACCTCCCATTTTGATTCGAGAATAGCTGATTGTGGTTGTAACAATCTTGTTGGATTTCTATATTTAGCCTTCACTTTCCCACATTCTAGACATCTCGCGAGTAACTAACTATGTCCTCTTTCATTTCCTTTCTAGAAGATAAAAGGCTTAAGGTATGCCTTCATCTTCTTGATTCCCGGATGAGCCATTTAAGTTGCTTGATGAGCTTCGTTTAGAGTCAAAATTCTTAATTCATTGCTAGGTGGTACATAAATTATGTCGTTATATCTCAACAATTTGTCATTGTCCAATGAATAACCTTCAAACTTAGGTACCATCATAGTATACATGCAGTAGTATCCTTAACTTCCTTGTACCAATCATCATCAAAATGTAGAGCTAGAAACTTTTCTCGTAGATTCATTGTAAGAGGTATTATCAATCATATGTGTGGTCTCCGAATAAATGCATCACGCTGCTCTATTATCGTTCATTTAATGTAAGTAATCTCAAATTCATATTGGCTAATTAATTCTGATAAACACCTTTGCCACACATTCAAGTCACTCTTTCTGGCAAGCATATGTTGCAATTCCACATTGATCAGTATTTTAATTCAAATTTTCATCGAGGTCGGATAATGTCTCTATACTCTCCAAGGCATGCTCTGATTTCTGTAACTCTAAGTCATGCGTTGTGTAGTTCTCCTCATGCTTTTCTCAATTTGCTTGAAAAGTGAGCGATCACTCTATCGTCTTGCATTAAAAATATTTCTAAAACCTACTTGGATTGCATTCATGCATACCAATAATTCCTTGTCCATGTGGGACCATTCGATTATTTGTTTTCTCGCAGATTCATTGTAAGAGGTATTATCAATCATATGTGTGGTCTCCGAATAAATGCATCTGCTACTCTATTTATCGTTCATTTAATGTAAGTAATCTCAAATTCATATTCGCTAATTAATTCTGATAAACACCTTTGCCACACATTCAAGTCACTCTCTGTAAACATATGTTGCAATTCACAGTGATCTGTATTTAATTCAAATTTTCATCGAGTCAGATAATGTCTCTATACTCTCAAGGCATATACAATTTCTAATAACTCCAAGTCATGCGTTGCGTAGTTCTCCTCATGCTTTCTCAATTTACTTGAAAAGTGAGCGATCACTCGATCGTCTTGCATTAAAAATATTTCTAAAACTTCCTTGGATTCGTCTGTGCATACCAATAATTCCTTGTCCATGTCGGGACCATTCAGTATTTGGTATCAAGCTTCCTTGAATACCCGAGGCTCATAGATCTCTTGAATATTGGACATAAGAGAAAAGTTGGTTGTGCCAGTCTATTGTTTACTCTTACCTCGTGATGATCTTCCCTCGATCATCTCTCCTATCCTAACATCTCCAATGGTGTTGTGCCACCACTTGAGTCTTTTGGAATCCCTGGCTGCGAAGTTAGTATTGCCACCATGACTTGGGCTTCCTGCTTCATAATGTATTGATCTGACTGACCTAGGAGACTCATCCTATTCTAACTCCTCATCATCATGCTCAGAATCTTTCCCCCCTTTAGGTGGAGCTATCGGAAGCTTGATACCTGAATCTTCAATGACTTATGGTTTCTCAGTAACTCTGAATGCGAGAGGAGTATGGAAGGGTCCAACCTCCTCATCAACAACAACATCTTTGCTAAAGATCACCTTATTAGTGTCAACATCAACTAATCTGTAAGCTTTATGGGTGTCATTGTACCCTGTAAGCATCATCTTCTTACTCTTCAAACCTAACTTGGTTTGTTTCGCAGCTGGAATCCAAGTGTAAGAAGTAGAACCAAAGACCTTCAAGTGACTTACTTTGGGCTTTCTTCCAGACCATGCTTCCTCAGGAGTCTTCTGCTTTACCACCATAATAGGAGATCTATTCAGCAAGTACACTGTTTTGAACACTTTCTCTGCCCAAAACCTATTAGGAACACACTTGTTCTGCAACATACATCAGGACATCTCTGTGATAGTGCGGTTTCACCTTTCAACCACCCCATTCTGTTGTGGAGTATAGGGTGTGGTGTATTGTCTCTTGATCCCATGTTTAGCAAAAAAATTATTGAATTCTTTGGAGCAGAATTCTCCACCATTATCATATCTAAGAGAGGTAATATGACAACCTGACTCATTCTCGACTAATGATTTAAAGTTTTGAAATTCTTTAAACACGTCAGACTTCAACTTCAAAAAATACACCCACATTTTCCTACTGAAATCATCAACAAACAGAAGGAAATACCTAGAATTAGTGATTGATGCCATGTTCATTGGTCCACATACATCTACATGAACCAACTAAAGGACCCTCTGCACTCTCCAATCTTGTCCTTCATCAAATGGTGCTCAATGTTGCTTCCCTGCCTAGAAAGCTCCACAAACTCCCTGAATCTTATGTTGAATGTCTGGAAGTCCATCTACCAATTTCTCTCGCGCAAACTGAGAGAGGTAGTCAAAATTGAGGTGCCCATACCTCTGATGCCATAGTGTGCAGATGTATGATGCACTCTTCGCCGCCAGTGCATGCTCTCTGCCCTACCCAATATCTACCAATCTGAACAGACCATGGTCCTCCACACCAAGAGAAACGATCTCCTTGGTATTCTTGTCAACGATATAACACTTGTGATTGCTAAAGTTAACATCCAAGTGAGGAGGGTGCCTCATAATATGACTAACTGAGAGCAGATTAAGCTCCATACCTGGCACATAGTGGACATTGAGAAACATAAGCATCTTTCCTCCGAAGGAAATCTGAACATTCCCCTTGCCGACTAGATTATACTCCTCGCCTCCACCGAAGATCACTGAGTCTTTGAATGGACTAGGTGTAAACTCTATGAACCAATATTTTCGATTGGTGAAATGCCTGGATGCGCCTGAATCAACAAACCAAGCAGATGACTTGGACTGATTTGCTTTTGTATAGGCCATAAAGGCATAGAAGGTTGTCTCCTTCTCCTTTGTGTGCTCTGTGACATGGGCCTTCTACTGAGCCCCTCGATGGTTGTGCTTCTGATCTACCAACCTCTTTCTGCAATGCTTCTTCATATGTTCATTCTTGCCACAGTAATGACAACTGGTGGTATTCAGGATTTTGGTGGCATCGTCATCATTGACTGGACTAGGTTTCCTTGTCCATTTGCGTTTGCCTTTAGCTTTGGCTACAAAGGCCTACTCTGAACCCTCTGTCTCACTGTCTCCGAAACTGCTTCTTCCACCTGTCCTGTTGCAAGAGCTTATTGGATAGCTCTCCAAAATTCAGGTCAACGTCTGTAGCTGTGATGTTCAAGGTCTCAATGAAGTGCTCATAGGACCCTGGCAAGCTGTTCAACGTGATCACCACCATGTCTTCTTCTTCCATCTTCCAACCAATGGCCTACAACTACTCCCGGATGTCCTTGATCTTGAGTAAGTTCTCTTGGAGATAGGCACCCTCACTTATATTGAGTGAGAACAACATATTATTTAAAAAGAACGCTCGACCCTTATCTGAAATCTCATGGGTCTCTTTCAACTATTTCCATATCGCTGCAGCAGTCTTCCCATTCTGAACCTTAGGTAGCATCTCATCTATCACGAAAAAATTGTTCAGCATCACGACCTCTCTGTCTTGGCCATCAAACTTGTCCTAGTCTTTACCTGCAACCGTGGGACGAGGACTTGTGCCCAGAACAACATCTGACAGGCACCGGTACACAAAAATGGCCAACATGCGTTGCTTTCAGGTATTGTAGTTCTTCCCAGAGAACTTTTGGTTGCCTTCCAACATGATGTTGGTAAATGTAGCCATAGATAATCGTAAAATACTAAACTTAGCATATAAATAATGGTAAAATACCTGCAATCTGGCTTTTAAAACCGAAAAATCAAATGAACCTAGATCCGACTGATCTGAAACCCTTTCGGTTCCTTGAGTGTGCTACGATGGCTATCCCTTGATCCATCATTATCGGAAGCAGTCCCTAGGTCTTCACATTCTCCCAGACTCTGTGGCCCTAACCTCACTCTAATACCATGTAACGAAAATCGAGCACACACAGAAACCAAGATAACTTGAATAAGGCTATATGTATTTATTCAATCAATGAAATAAGAGAGCAAATAGATTTCTTATATAGGTTACAATCAAGTAGAGTCAAACCACTTTATGAATTTGGGATAAAGTGAAAATATAACCTAAAATAAAATATCTGACCTAAAAGCAAATAAATTAACCTAAAGTCACTTTGAATTTATTAATGCCTAAGTCTAATTTCTAATTGACCATTATAAACTAATATTTAATTTAACAGATACTTCACTGGTACCTCCCAGCCAATGCTAGGGGTAATCTTCTTCCCCCTTAGCCCCCCGATATGCAAAGGGGACACACACACTAACAAGAGAATCAACTAGCTCCCATCTTTCCTCACAAGGCCAAGCTAGCACTCCTCACCTAGATGGGCATCCCAACTCCCACAAGCTAAGTCATTCAAGTAGATATTTATGCAACATAATGTTACACAAAAAAGAAGAACCCCTCCATCCTTCTCCTCCCTCCATTATATAGAGTTTCGAACCCCTTTACCTTCCCAAAATCCCATTTAAATTAATGTTTAAAAATTAATTCTTAAAAAATCCTCCCTGTACAAGTGTCACCCATCCCCTTCATTCCTCCATAAATTAATTTATTTAATTAATTAATTACCTTTATTTCCCTCACCCACCTAGAGTCACTCCTAGATTCGCTCCTAGGTGTCCCCAAATTCTCTTACAGTTTTAAATGACTTTCCCCACTATTAATTTGCTAGTTTAGTTTAAAATTAGAAAGTTCTTAAATGGTAGATACCTTACTAAGTTTGACTTTCTACTTTTTCCCTTGTGTTTCCCTTTTCCTTTTGTGTTTCCCTCGTTTTCCTAGTTTCCTAATTATTTTAGATTTCCTCTTTCCCCTTTTTATTTAGAAATCAAAAAGGTAGGTGTGGAAGTTACCTTTTTCCCTTTCCCCCCACCCCCACTTTTTTTTTTAAACAATTATTTATTTTATTTTTATTTTTATAAATATAAATATATATATATAGATATAGATATAGATATTCTTTTTTTTTTCTTTTTTTCTTTTTTGTTAAAAGGAAAGAGAAAATTTTTCCACTAGTATAATTTAGACCTAGACTTTAAATTTTGTGGGCGACACTTTATTAGGGAGCTTGTTTTAAAAATTATTGTCTCGTTATTAGTCCTAAGGCCATATGGGTTCATTTATTTATAATTAATAACGCAATGTGCCCTTTAGGACACACTAGGTGCTCCAAGGGTGCCACTCGCCTCATATGTTTCCCTTGCGTGACATGACCTTCAGGACGCACCACGTGCTCCAAGGGTGCCACTCACCTCATCTAATTCCCTTGTGTGATGTGCCCTTCAGAACACACCATGTGCTCCAAGGGTGCCACTCACCTCTTGACTGACTTGGTAGACATAAAAAATCCCTAGAGTCAGTACTTCACCAAGTGAACTTGTGGGAGACTAAGGGCCTCTAAGGAATAAGGCCCCTGCCTTATTGTGCGCTCCCCTTAGAATCATCGTGAGCAGTTGTCGTAGTCTTCCCTCAGGGTATCATGGGTCCTCTCGAATTAGGTAACCGTTAACCTACCGTTCAAACCACGAAGGGAGTGCTAGTAGGTTGTGGCAGGGTTGTTGTCCACACCTATTACAGGATAAATCGGTAACTGCGGACACTAACTGATCTCCCTATATCCACCTAGATCTAGAAAAAAAAACACCATATGATGCAGGAGCATCACTCCAAGCCAGCTATGCGCCATCCTGCCAGCACATCAAGAGCACATTCAATGGAAGGAGAGGGGCGCAACCCTCTCATTTTTCAAATTTTGAAAATGTATTAAATGTTTGTAAGGCTGCTAGAGCCAAGCCATGCCTTTGAGTATGTTGTAGTTAGATTCGCCTTAATGGATGACATGTTGTGAGGATCTAGATCCAATTTGGATTAGATGGCCCATTCAATGTAATTCATTGTAATTAATGAGAGTTGGTGAGGATGGAGGGAAGAGCTCGAGGAGCCCCCTTTTGTAAAAAGATCCTTTGTATCTGTAGGAAAGTTAGTCTGTAGAGTTAGTAGAGTCTGTAGAGAGGGAGAGAGTAGAACAGAGAATAGAGAGAGTATAGGAAGCTGTGACTTTGTTACAGTCCGAGCTCACATTGTAAAAAGGCATTCCATATTAATACAATCAAAGTAGTTTTTCCTGCATGTTATTCTGTGTATGTTGATGAATGTCTTTATGTGTTTATGATATGTTGTAGATGTGTGTTAGTTTGCATTTGCAGGTTAAAGACAGAAGTCGTTGTCTATAGGGTTTACTAATTTTATGTCTGGTTCTTTGTGGCTTCATGCAAGAGGTTGCATGACAGAACACTGTGGGTTCTGTAAGCTAGTGCATAGAGTGCACTTCTAAATTCTATGGAATTTAGACAAAGACATGTTAGGAGGGCGCACCAGAGGAAGTCATTGACTCAAGGAGGAAGCCTCAAGGTTGCTAAACACCTTGAAGGAGATGTTGTGCAGAGGAGAGCACAGAGAAGAGAAGCAGATTTGTTGAGAATTCTGTAAAGGCTTTGCGAGGAGGGCATTGAGAAAATGCACAGGATGCATTAAGGAGAACTCTATTTCAAGTTCAGTGAGCAGACAGAATCACTGAGTATTCTAGAGGACTCTGCCAGGTGGGTATTGAGTTGGTGCAAGTGTGCACAGAAGGAACTCTTGTTTGAGTTCAGAGAGAAGAGAAGTGTCACAAGAAGAGACACTTACAGGGTTACTGAACACCTTGCAGGCTCAGCAAAGTATGCTTGAGCAGGAAGTTGCCAGAGGGAACTTACATCCCTTCAAGGAGAGAAAGGGACACAGACACTTTCTAGTCAGAGCCACAGATAATCTCAGAGAAGATAACACAGTTGCATGCAAGGACCCTGCAAGGAATCGCAGAGGCCAAGAAAACCTTTTGGAGGGTTCGGGGCAGGAAAAGCTCAGGACAGATAGAACAGTTGTGTGCAGGGACCCTGGAAGGAGTGCATAGGTCAAGAAACATTTTTAGGTTTTAGAGTGAACAAAGCTCAGGAGGGCAGAGTTTTTAGTAACACAAGAGAGACTAAAGGTCGTGGACTCGTGAGATAAATAACAAAAGTTTTAGCCTTTGAAGCGATCAAAATCCTCCAAGGCTCGGAGAGAACGCATGCTCAGGAAGGAGAAAAAACTACAGTTGGATCAGTAGCGCAGACAACCGCTGGATCAAGGACACGTACATGAGGTTTAATCCCAGGGAAGCCACACATAAGAGTAGGACGGATAGTCAGAATTATCTGTGGAGAACTCATGAAATCACGAGGACCATAGGATAGACCATCGATCTCAAATGTATCTAGATCGTCGGTATCATTTCGCGAATTCGGGTATCGCGAGCTGGGAGGTAGAGGTCTTTGCGCTTCAAACCCCTGAGTCGCGAGATCAGGATTCGACCTGAACCGTCGATCAAGGAGGAAGGAGAGCCATGAGATTTGGTGCCTCACTACATTGTGTATCGAGGTTTCAGAGGGTGAAGGAGTTCCACCTTGATCGCTAAATCCGCGAAATGTCGAGCGCCGAGGGCTCGTACGAACACGTAGCACATCCGATAGGTGGGGCCGCGTGGTTGATAGGTGTTGTAACAACCAACCCCTAGATAAAGGTGAAATCGGGTGACAGGTGGTGGACACACGTCGCCTGAGGAGGAGTCAACCCATTGTTGACTATCACTTATCAAGGACTCATAAAGGAGCACAAGGGTTCAACACTTCAGCTCACAAAGTCGCGAGTTGCGAGTAGTGCTAGCACTTAGCCCTAACCGTAGGTTATGTGTGGAAGGCACTAACAAGGAGGAGCCATATCCGTATCACATATTGTGTATCAATGTTTGGAGAAAAAGGATTCAAGGGTCTTCGACTCATGAACTCGTGAGTTGCAAGTTGCAAAAAGTGCTTGCGCTAAGGCCCGGTTGTGGTTGCATGGAGACGTAAGGCTCGCGCCTGGTGTTAAGTTGCGTAGGGAAAGTTTTCACGAAGCATGCGTGGATCAGATTCGTGAGGTTCCAGGAGGGATCCGAGGGAGCCACTTCAGCTCGAGGAGAATTTAGAATGATCCTGAGCAGATCTCGACCGACGGTCGGGGGTCTACGCCACCAGAACATGACGCTTTCCTTAAGTTTTAAATATTGAATTTACTAACTAAAGAGGGATAGGTGGCATACCCTTTAAATGTCACTTCCTCTCGCCATCACCATCCTATCTCCATTCCAACACTCATACAATGATGTCCTGCAAAAGAACACAACCAACCAAAGTGATAGTAATAGCATAAACTCAATATAAA
>SNQJ01S0023003.1:17561-30859 GCA_010110895.2 Picea sitchensis | reverse complement strand
AGTCGATTCTTCCCATGTGTGCATGAGAAAAGGGGTTGAGATTTTGGGTAGAAGGTAAAAAGTTAAATCTTAAGGGTCATGATCTGCGTATAAGCTCAAAACCCTAGCTTGTTAGTCTGTAGGGTAGAATACCCCACAACAGAGACGCAAAAAAATTTCCTCTAAAGTCTCTCTTCTTGATCATGGATTCCAAGAGGAAAATGCTCTAGAATGACACCATGTCAAGGGACAAAACTCGGTCATGACTTCCAAGAGGTCTTCACTGGAAGGAAGAAACACACTCTGGAAGGAAACCATGTCAAGGGTTGTGACAGGAGTAAAGAGATCAGGATCTAACAACCCTATCGAAGATATAACCATGTCAACTACTAAATCTAAGTCATCAAAGGTTGAAGCCATGGGTGACAATGCCACATAATTGACATGTGGCGGGGGTGATAACATCTGCAAATAAGAACCATTTAGGGAGGAAATCTAGCTGGGGTCAATGAATGAAAGTTGATCAATAGTCACAACTCTTCCATTGTGAGGGAAAGATATCACATGAAAAAGATTAGAGACAATAGCTTTCATGGCATTGACATAATCCCACCCAAGGGGTAAAGAAAAATCCAAGGGGTCTTGGACGACCATGAAATCAATAAAGATAGTTTTCCCTCCCAAAGTTACAGGAAACTGAGGAAGGATCCCTAAAGGTTGACTAGTTCTTATATTAAAAGCTAACAAATTATGTTTAACTGGGGCAAGTTGAAGACAACCCAAAGCTTGCCAAGCAAAAGAGGATAAAATGATAACGGATGCACCTTCATCTATCAACGTCTAAGGAACGTTCCAACCATAAACTTGCACTGTAATCTGGAAAGGAATGTAAGAGGGAAGATGAGGTCCAGTTAGCACACCCCAATTAAAAAGGATGGCCTCATTACTTGAAGGGGGTTTCACGGGAGAAGAAGGAATACTCCCCGACATAGCAGAGTCTGTATCAACGAGAAAAACATGGGCAGTATCAGGTTTACTCTCGAGCGGGAGAGTAGGATTGACCGATGACAAGATTGGATTGACCACTTGGGTTGCATTCTCCAAGGGGAGAATGGGATCGACGCTTGGAAAAGGATCGACCTCTTAACCATCGTGGGTCCTCTCGAACTAGGTAACCGTTAACCTACCGTTCGAGCCATGGTGGGAGTGCTAGTAGGCTATGGAAGGGTTGTTGTCCACACCTGTTGGAGGATAAATTGGTAGGTGTGGACACTAACTGATCTCCCTAGATCCACCTAGATATAGAACAAAACACACCAGAACCTGACGCTTTCCTTAAGTTTTAAATATTGAATTTACTAACTAAAGAGGGATAGGTGGCATACCGTTTAAATGTCGCTTCCTCTTGCGATCACCATCCTAGATCCATTCCAACACTCATACAATGATGATCCTGCAAAAGAACGCAACCAACCAAAGTGATAGTAATAACATAAACTCAATATAAACCTAAGTATGTGATCAAGGAATCAAACAATAAAACACAACAAGCTTTATAGGAAAGAATCGTATTACTGTATCATATTAAATGTGAAAGAGAGATTACAACGATGGCCTTGATGTCATAAGGTCCCTTCCAACTATCCTTCATTCCCCACACACTTCTTTCTCCAAGGATTTTGAGACCATGGATCTGATAGCTACTCACAATCTATCCTGACAAAGCAAATCTCAAAGCCACTCTAACCAAGCTAACAATCCCAAGCCAAAAACAACCTCAAGCTCCAAAATCAAAAGCTAAACTTCTCCATGAGAGCTCCTCTCCTTTTATAAGTTGAAGAGGATAAGGTGAGGAGGTTAGGATGATCCCACTAAATCATGAAATCGAGTAAGATCCAAACGATTCGGATGCCACCTCACCATGGAACTTTCTCCTTCTAGAAGCATCGAGAAGATGCTCGTTTTTCCCACGTATGAGCATTCTCGCACCTTGCTTATAGAGAAACCTACGAACCTCTCGCAACCCAGCTATGGTGTAGCCTATGAGAATCAAGCATTCTCACACCTTGACTATATAGCAACCTACGAACATCCTCTTTAATAGGGTTTTTACAAAGGAAAATGCAACTTATTTTCTCAGGAAAAGTTCTTCTCCCTTTTTTCTTCATGAGCTTAGGCCACTGACCCCTCTGAAGGAAATAGATAGGTTTACATCATTAATGGTCATAGGGATGATGAAAATAATGTGTAACAACACCTCTCCCTCAACCTTTCTCGTATTCATGAGTGACCCCTTTACTCCACATGTGAGTCTGGTCGGAAAGCTATCGTCAGCCTGCATCATCAACGAATCATGTCAGAATATATCCATATCATATCATCTAATCAGACTCACTGCCCGACTCGATCCAGAGTCTAAGGGGTTCCATTGATGCGTTTGCATCCTCGAGTTCCAAGATCCTACACACTCAATAAAATTGAGTCAATAGAACCTATCTATGTCAATGCAGTAAAACAACATGTCATCAACCCATAACGCCTCATAATCAAAATCAATGTTTTAATAGAATAAAATCTGGATCACTTGCGAGCAAGTGTCCTCAAAGAATAAGTTCACTCAACGCACAATATATAGATGTTACATACACCCCCTCTTGGTCTAAACTTCGTCCCAAAGTTTCACAGTATAAATGTCAAAATAAAGTGTATCACAGTATCATAATTCTATGTATCAAACAAAAATGGAAATTGTTGGCGCATATCATATGCATCCTCCTAGGTCGCCGAGTGCGGACTATATCTATCCCACTGGACCTTGACCTTCTCTACCGTTTGACATCGTAGCTGTCGAATGCGATGATCCAAGATGTGGATCGGGTCAGCCATGAGTTCCCCTCATCCGATACCTGCAAGGAACACATGTCAATAACATGTGTAGGATCACTAATATAATGTCTCAAAACAAATACATGAAAAACATCGTGCATACGCCTCAAAGAATCAGGAAAGGCTAGTCGATAGGCCATGGGCCCATTTCTCTCCAAAATATCAAAAGGTCCCATGAACCTAGGAGATATTTTAACTCCCTTTCCAAACTTGATCGAACTCTTATGTGGTTTAACCCACAATAAGACTCGATCGCCAACCTCGTAACTACGGTCGACACAGTGCACATCGGCATAACTCTTCTATCAATCCTGTGATTCTTTAATCCTTTGTCTTATTGTTTGCATTTGCTCTTCCATTTCTTGGATCACTTATGGTCCCACCAGGACCCTATCCTCAAGCCAATCCCAACTCAAAGCATCTGACATGATCGCCCGTAAATAAACTTGAAAGGTACCATCTTAATGGTGCTTTGGTAATTGTTGTTATAAGCGAATTCCACCATTGGCAAGAATTATTCCCAACATTTTTGCTGGTCTATTATGTACATGTGCAACATGTCCTCCAAGGTCTGGTTCATTCATTTGGTCTACCCGTCAATCTCTGGGTGATATGTTGTACTGAAGTTAATTTGGCTTCCCAAGGCCTCTTGGAAACTCATCCAGAATCATCCAGTAAACACCAATCCTCGATCGGATATAATCCTCTTAGGCACGCCATGCAGCCTCACAATCTCACCGATGCAAACTCTAGCTATGTGAGGTGCTTGATACGTCATACTCACAGGAAGAAAGTGATCACTCTTCTTCAGAGTGTCTACTACTACGAAAACCGAGTAGTGTTTCCTTGCCGTCATTGGATATCCAACAATAAAATCCATCGAAATAACCTCCCATTTTGATTCTGGAATAGCATGTGGTTGTAGTAATCCTATTGGGTGCTTATGTTCAGCCTTTACCTACTGACATTTTAGACATCTGGCCACATAGTTGACTATGTTTTCCTTCAATCCATTCCATAAGAATAAGGGTTTAAGGTCTACCCTCATCTTCATGACTCCCGGGTGAGCCATGTAAACTACTCTATGAGCCTCGCTTAGAATCAAGCCCCTCAACTCGTCGTTCGGTGGTATGTAAATGCAATTTTTAAACCTCAATAAACCATTTTCGTCAAACGTAAATCCTTCAAATCTTGGTTCCATCATCATGTTTTGTCCCATAAAACCCTCGACCTATTTGTACCAGTCATCATCACACTGTAAAGTTAGAATATTTTCACGTAGATTAGTCTGAAGAGGCAACACCAAAAATATGTATGGTCTTCGAATCAATGCATCTGCCACTCGGTTCACTATTCCTTTTATGTAATTAATCTCGAAGTCGTACTCGCTAATAAATTCCGACCAATGTCGTTTTCGTGTGTTCAGGTCACTTTGCGTAAAGATGTGTTGTAGTCCACAGTGGTCAGTCTTTAGTTCAAATTTGTGTCCAACAAGGTAGTATCTCCAAACCTTCAAGGCATAAATGATGGCTAACAACTCTAAATCATGCATTGCATAGTTCTCCTCATGCCTTCTCAGTTTCCTTGAGATGTAGGTGATCACTCGTCCGTCTTGCATCAAGAATCCGCCTAAGCCTTCCTTGGATGCATCAATGCATACCAAGAAGTGCACATCTATGTCAGGGACCTTTAGTATCGGTGTTATTGTTAACAACTCCTTAAGCCTCTGATATGTTTCCACGCATTTCTCAGTCAAAACAAACTTCTTGTTTTTCTTCTGCAATTCCATGTTCGGATTTGTTATCTTCGAAAATCCCTCAACCAACCATCGATAGTATCCTGCTAAACCCATGAAGCTACGCACTTTTGGGACATTCGTCGGCGCAGGCCATTCCATAATAGTATTGACCTTGGTTGGATCCACGACGATACCTTCACCGGAGATGACATGCCCTAAGTACTAAATCTTCGATTGATAAAATGAGCATTTGGACAACTTCCCATAAAATTTGTGCTCTTGCAAACATTGTAGTACCAAGAATAAGTGCTCATCATGCTCCTCCATCATCCGAGAGTAAATAAAAATACCGTCAATGAATACTTGGACGAACTTGTCCAAGTACTTTTGGAATACCCCATTCATCAAACTCATAAATACCCCTGGGGTGTTTGTCAGTCCAAACGGTAAAATAGTAAACTCCTAATGTCAAAACCTTGTCTTAAAGGAAGTCTTAGGGACATCACCCTCCTTGATCCGTAACTGGTGATACCCTGATCGCAAATTGAAATCAATCTTTGAGAACATCGTCGCACCCTTCATCTGATCGAATAGATCATCAATCCTCGGCAACGGATATTGATTCTTGATCGTGGCCTTGTTCAATTGACGGTATTCAATGTAGATCCTCCACGAACCATCCTTATTTCATATGAAAATAACAGGTGCACCCCACAGTGACACACTTGGACATATCAGTCCCAGGTCCAGCAATTCCTTTAGTTGCATTCTCAACTCTTGTAACTCCGGGGTCAACATTCGATAAGACACTCTAGCTATCGATTTAGTTTCTGGTTTTATATCTATAGTAAACTCCAATTCCCTTTCTGGAGGCATCCCAGGTAACTCCTCTGGAAATGCATCTTCAAACTCTCTCACCACAGGATGTTCTTCTAGACCTTCCGCTACTCCCTTCTCGTTTAACGCAAGGATCGCATAAATCTTACCTCCCTTGCGCATGTTTTTCTGAAGCTGCAAGGAAGAGATGAACTTCAGGGAAACTCCCTGGTTCAGGCCTACAATCACATGACTTTGTCCCTCGTCATTGACCAAGATCAACTATTTCGTCTTACAGTTGAGTATCGCCTCATGTGATTCCAACCAGTCCATACCAATCATGATGTCATAAGATCCCAAGATCGTGACGTACAAGTTGGCCCTGGTGACAAACTCTCCCAGGTTAAGGATACATCCCATAACCTTTCCGCCAACCTTTTGTTTGGTTCCTGAAGCCATCTCTACGAAGATAAACTCATCCTGTTCGACTGCCTTTACCTTAATCCATTTTAGCACTACACAAGAAATGAAACTCTCGGTAGCACCGGGATATATCAAAATACTAAGGGCTTGGTCAGCAACAGTACCTTTCGTCTCGAGCACAGTCGACTGATGCTCTACCTGGTGGTTATTCACCGCTACATGAATCTGATGGGCCTTGCCCAAATCTTCCACGGTAGTGGGTCTGGCTGATCCAAAGGCTCTATTCCTCTCCATAGGGTAGTCGCACTGGTAGTGTGGCACCCCACATGTCCAACCCCCCTTCTTCGGTCCAGTAGTCCTGGTACCCAAAGTAGAAGATGACGACCCACCAGCTTGGAATCCTGGTATGTTCTGTTGAACAAGCCTAAATTGTTGTTGTTGTGGTCGACGTTGTTGTAGAAGCTGTGGTCCCTGATAAGGTGTCTGCTGCTGAGGCATCGGTCGTCGAGGCGTAGTGAAAGTGGGTCCTCTCTAGAAGCCATGATATCAGGGCATATGTCTGGCTGGTGTCTGGTGCTGCTGTGCACCAGATGACACCTACCCTGTCGATCTTGCTGGAGTCCTACTCTGACCCCCACTGATAAGCTCCTCCTCTACTATGAGGGCCTTCTAGACGACATCATGCAAGGTTTGAGGAATCAGAATCCTAACCTTTGCACGTATACTTCCAGTAAGGCTGAAAATGAACCTGTTGACCTTGAGTTTCTCAGTGTTAAGATTCAGAGCATACCGAAGAAACTCTATAAAATAGGCCTCGTACTTGGGCACCGTACGACCGCCCTGTCGTAAAGCATTGAACTCATTGAGTTGATTCTCAATGAATTCCTCTGATAGGTACCTCCCTTGGAACTTCTCCTCGAACAGTTCGAAGACATGTCTTCAACGACCATGTTCAGTTGTGGCAGGAGCATCTTCCACCATAGAAGAGCGCTCCCCTTCAGTTGAAATATCACCATGCAGAACTTCATGTTGGAGGTATAGTTGCGAAGTGAAAAACACATCGCCATATTCTCCAACCATGCCTTGGTGGCTGCGTCGTCAGAGGCACCAAAGAACTCGGGAAATTTAACCTTCTCGAGTTCGTGGTGAATGCTACCAGTACTGACTAGAGCACGTGGTGGACCCTAAGGGGGTGCTGACGCTCTAGCCTCATCTCTATTCAAACAATTTATCAGTGCCTCAGACATGCGCTGAAAAGATAGCATCAATCCAACCACATCACCTACTAATATCTATTCCTTCCTGATAACATGTTCGTCTACCTGGGGATTAGACCCCTCAGGCATGGATGATACTAGAGGCGTTGCACCTCTTCCCCTAGTAGCTCATTGTTTGCCTCTGCGACGTCCTCTAACCATGATTACCTGGACGAATACAAGTCAACTTAATTAGCATCATCATAATCAAATCATATCAATGAAAGATGTAGTGATCCCAGGTTGTGGGTTGAACCTCGCTCTGATACCACATGTAACAACCCCACTATTATGGCCATGGGCGAAGCCAAAAAAAAAATGTGATTTTAAGAATTAACGGGGCAAGAAGGCAACGACGACAAAATTTTGACCACACCACAGACGACGAACAGAAGGCACCAACTCTGACCAAGATATCATTCATCGCTAACCCATAGGGCGGGCCATGATCCCCTCATCAGGGACCATGCCATCCCTAGATGAGAGGGGAGTCAATAACCCTGACGCAAAACAAAAGGGACCAAGACTCAAGAAAACTTCGATGCGCTAGGAGCCGAATACTGAATGGGAGACTATACCTACCCCACACAAAGGTTGACGATACACAAGAGGATGAAGACAAGGGGTGACTCCAGCCCACACGACATCGTATCTTCCCGCACGAATCACCCAGTCTAACTAGTCTATGATTACATTTAATTTTAACAAGGGTTCCATTCTAACGGGGCACGGCAAGTTATGATTAGACAATAATGCGTCCGCTAAATAAATGTTAATACAATTAATTTTGCAAATCTAAGTGGTCAATACTAAAACCATAATTATAAATACCCTCTATCCTTAATTAAAATTCAATCCAAGGAGTCTAAAATTTTCAATCCATTCCTTACTTACGAATCACATTTTAATATTTAACACAACCTAATCGGTCAAGTCTATGTTAATCCAAAATCTCCATCCAACTAGACATTAACTTAAATAACAACATTTACAATCTTAAAGTAGAATGATTCCATTAAAACACTTATGAGCAATTAATCTTAGCATGTAGACTACTATATGGACCAAACTAACAATACTAGCTGTCATTAATATTGAGAAGGAAACTGCCAACTATTAACGTCGTTTTAGCAATCTAACAAGGCAACAACATAGCAGTTACATGACAATTATTATAGCAAAACAAGGCAATTGACGTAACAATTAACATGACAATTAATTCAGCAATAACAAGGTGATTTATGTAATAGTAACATTCAATATAATAGTAACAAGGCAATTAATATAACCGTAACAACACAATTAATATATCATTAAGAAGGAATCTGTTGTCCATTAACTCATTGTAGCAAATTATCCTGGCAATTAATATGGAAATAATATAGCATTTAATATTGCAACAAACATGGCAATTAACAATATAACGTAGGCAACATTTTTAAGGCAAACTGGTGTCCAATCCAGCAATCACAGTCAACCATTTAAAGGGGAAAAAATGTGGTCACATTGTTGAGCTCCAATTTACCCAAGTAAATTAGAGTGCAAATGATTGTCAATCCGGTGTTTGTAAGACTTAGAGGCACGTCCAAAGTATATGGATTTAGAGATATTTTTTATCTTTAATGGAGATAAACCAAAAACCTATTCTAAGGCTGAATATGAAAGAGATGCTAAGCTTCTATTCAGAAGTCATCTTCATAGATCTCGTGACAGTTATCAGCACTTGTTTTTCTAAAGATTAAAAACAGTAAGCATTCAAAAGAAAGTTTTAAGACCTATGAAATGTTAGAAGAACAAAACTCTTATTCAAGAGATGCATTCATTGTCTTATTTCATTCATTCATTAACAACTATCATCAAATCAAATCAAAATACTGAAAGCATAAATAACTCAAAAAGCATTCAAAACTATCTTAATGCTTGAAGTCAAACTACACATTGAATTCTCATTCAAGAAACCATTCACAATATGAGTAAGGATTGAAAACATTAAGCATGTAACTGAGCTATGAAATTCATCTACCTACAGCAAGATAAAACTCATCTACAGCAAGCAAGATCTGATCTAAAATATGTACTTGAAAAAGAACACAAGGAAAGAGTGTACTAGTTGGCAATGGGGGCCCTCCAATGCTTCTCTGGTACACTTTAGTTGACTTCAGCTAAGAAAGGACTCCAGTAGCATTCAAATCACCATAAGCATTCACATGAACAAAACACAGAGCTGATCTTCAAAAGTGCAAATTCTCAAGTTTCTTCATTCATATCAAGATTGTCTTACTAGTTTAAGCTTAAGAGTATTTATACAAGAGTATTAAAACCAAAAATGATAAAATGTCTCCTAAATATCATAATTATATCCACAATATCCTAGGAGGGTCGAATGCCTCCTTTAGATCCTCAATATATGGTCAAAATCCCATGAAATCCAAAACTGTCCAAGATTTAAGGCTGAAACAGGGCAATTTCTGTTGAAGTGGCCATGTTTGACCAGCGTTGACCGGACATATGGAAGGCTCAGATTCTGAATCGGATAGCTCATTCTCCATCCTTGTACATCAGGGAACACGACCCAAGTGTTATATTTCACCTAGGTGTCCTGCAAGTATACAAACCACGGAGCTTTTACGGGATTTGGTCAAATCCTGTAATTTCTAATAAATTCTCAATTTTAATGCTAAAATTTAGAAAACTCAATTCTTAAGCTAAAGAATGACAAATATACCTTGCATAGGCTGTTTCATGGAAAATTTGGAATGAAATGAAGGAAAAATGGATAGATAAAGAGGCAAAAGTATGGTTTATAGGGAAAAATGGAAGCACAAAAATGGACTCAACATCTCCCCGAAGAGGAAGTCCTTGCATGTCCTCATGCACAAAAATGTCCCTGACCTGTGTCACTGATCTTGTGCTACTTCTACTGCCTGCAATAAAGTTTCCACATTCGCTTGAGCTGTATGAAGTGCTTTCATCTTTTTATACTTCTCTTTATAAGCCTTTTTCTGCTGGAACCACTTATAAGCTTGTTTAGAAATTAACTTATTTTGTTTTTGAAGATTTTTGTTTTTCTTCTTCAAAGTGTCATTCTCCTCTTGTGTTTTGTGGCTTTGAGTTCTCAGCATTTCATTTTCTGTTTTGATGTATCTTTCTAAGACTTCAATTTCTTTGATTTTTCTTTTCATCTTTCTTATTTTCTTGTTCTTCCTGTCAAGTTCAGATGTGGATGTACCAGCCACCTCTTCCATTTGAGGTTCTTCTTTCATGTCCCTGATTATTTTTTCCATATCCACTCTCATTTGTTCATAGGTAGAAGTTTCCTGCTCCTCAAAGCCATCATTTTCAAATGATTGTGCTTCAAGAGTCTGAATATGTTCATATTGTGCTTGTTGTGCTTCATCATCTTTCTCTTGTATTTGGCCTTTTTGAACTTGCAGTCGTTTTCTTGTCCTCCTTTCATAAGTGGTAAAAATTTTGTATTTTTCCTCAAGTTCCTTCTCTTTTAATACCATACTTCTTGTTTTTATCCTCCCCATAGGCGGTTTTGGGCTTGTTTCCTTGGGGTGTTGTACCTCTCCTTCATCATCAGTCACTACTAGAATTTGCTCTTCTCCTTCTTCCTCTTTTATGGTTTCAAAACCATTTTCAATGGTAAACTGTTGCCAAATCACATTTTGCTTCTAAATTTCCTCTTTAATGATCATTTTGATAAGACCACAGTGATACAAACTCCTCTCTTTGTTCCTTCCCTGCTTCTGGACAATCTTGGCCATTTTGGAAAGGCTTTGTAAGAGAAAGTAAGGCATATTGATCTCACAGTCTCCTCTCAAATGTTGTAGCAGTTTAATATGATATAGATAAATGATGCTAAACCTACCCTCACAGGTTATGAATTTCTGTATAAGGTATGCCAACTCATCCCAGGGATGGACCAACCAACTCCTTGGGATTCCTTTCTTCCAGTTTACTGCTGCTACCCTTGACCTTGAAATAAAAGGTACCCATGATTTATCTTTGAAATGTTTGGTTTTAAAATATCTCTCTCCTATCTGTGGTAGTCCAGTGACAAATGCAAGTCTATCTTCAGTGATCCTGATGGTAAGGTTCCCAACAGTAGCTCTCTCTCCATCAAATGAGTGAGCAAAGTCTAAGGCAATTCCTTCACAAAATCCATCAAATTTCTCAAAAAAACTTAACCACTGTTTCTGTTCCAGAATTTGCATGCAATCTCTGTGTATTTCTGATGCTACAAGTCTCCCAGGTTCATATCTTGATACCATATTTCAAAAAAAATTAAAAACAAGACCTAAAATATCCCCACTGTTTGAAAAAAAACTTCAACTCTGCAATATTTCTCAAACTTCCAGCTCTGTGTGAATTCTTAATTTCTGTGTATGGTCTTCAAGAAGAGTTTCTGTTCAAATAAGCAAAAAGAAATCTCTTATTTTTTTTTTTATTCCTAATCTTATTCTCTGTTCATGAAAAATTTTGCACAGGCATACCTGGTAAATTTGAAAAATTCTCGGGCTCCTCTGTCGAACTCTGACTTAATTTCCTTTTTTTTTAAATCGGGCTCTACTAAAACATGTACTATTTCGTTTACAATTGTATTCAGAATGTTGAATTTATACTTGGCTGTCTAAATTATGAGTTCGGGCTTACCTTCAGAGGTCGACTCCTATTTTGATACATTTTCTACCCTTGCTTCACCACGTTCCTCCTTCAATTCCCCCGCGTTTCTTCCACAGAACGAAATCTTGTATGTTGACAATGTGATTGTCAACATACAATTTGTTTCCTATCAGAGAATTTCGGAGTAGGGACGGGTCAATGTGCTAGAGTGTAGGGATTTCGGATGCGTAGGAGGAGAAATGAACTAGAATGTAGGGATTTGGAATGCGTAGGGAGAGCAACGGGGTGTGTAATTCGAAATGGTGGTAGTGTATGCAGAGGTGCGTCAGCAGTTCAAATCTCGAGGCATGCAAGGTGAGACACAACATGCATGTTTGGTGAGGCTCATCACATATTAAAAACGAATTGAGTCATTTTACTTTTATGAAGAGGGAAACGTTGGTGGAGATTTCAACAAGGTTTTTATTTTGAAAAATGGTTTGTACATCAATCACAGCTGAAGGTGTTACTCTGATTGTACCTTGTACTCTTCTCCCCTTTGCAATTATTATGAGATGTGGTTTAAAAATGCTCATTTGTCAAATAACTCCCGAATTTATTTCCAATTCCTTCAGCAAACATGAACATCTTCTTATAACCCATTTTAAATGTATGCAAACCATCTTGATTTATGCAACGATACCTTAGTCTGTGTATGTAACAGATCTTAGACAGCTTCAAAACAAACACTGTGTTTTGGTATTTAAAACCCAATCTCTCCTTATAACTCCTTTGGAAACCAAAAGTGGTTCTGTTGAGTACCATTTTAAATGATTTTGAGGATGAAAAATGGAGTGATGAAAGGGTAATGTAGGGAGAAAGGAAGGATAGGGTATTTATCATTCCTAGTTTAGGAAGAATTCTCAAAATTAAAGCATTAAAAAGGAAAACATACTAACCTGTTTACTCCTTGTGTTTTGTTGACTGAAGCAGGATGGGATGCTGGTGTAAGTCCTCAGATTCCTCTTGTATTTACTTTGCTAGTTTCTCAGGTCCTTTTATTGATTGAAATTGATATCTTCTCAGGTCCCTTGCTGATTGAAAAATTGATATTTTCAGGTCCCTCTACTGATTGAAATGACTGTCTTCATCAGGTCCCTCTGTTGTTTTTGAAATGAATGTCTTTATCAGGTCCCTCTGCTAAACTTGAAGTGGATATCTTCATCAGGTCCCTCCGCTTAAATGGATACTTCCAGGTCCCTCTGTTGTTTTGAAATGAATGTCTTCATCAGGTCCCTCTGCTAAACTTGAAATGAAGTAGGTTCCTTTCCTTAATGTATGTTGTCATCTGTAGAAGGGTTGAAGGGTTTCCAGATATACCTTATCCCCCTCAGCCTTATTCATTGACTTGTCCTCAAGTCAGAAAAAAAAACTTTTGAAGCTGAACAACTAAAACTGGAAATTGATGATGAAAATTTATTAGTATTTGAAGAATTTTGATTGGCCAATGTTACTTGGTTTTCCAATCCGAATTCGAGTTTATATTGTGCCAGTTACCTGGGTTTTCACAACTAAACTCCCTTTTTTTCTTT
>SNQJ01S0023003.1:0-13198 GCA_010110895.2 Picea sitchensis | reverse complement strand
TATGTATACCTCTGTAGACTTTACCAGTCAAATCGTTGGGCGGAGGGGGCTCCCTTGTCCCACAAACAAGGGGGTCTCATACAACAATTTGGTGTGGCTTGGTCATGACCTTAATCTCTTAAATTGTCATATTATATATCAATTTCAAAATATTAGTCATACCATTAGTCTTCCTAACCTTTTAACTCACAAAACTATGGCGATCTTGGAAAGATTTGCTTAATGATTTTCTAGCACATAAACAAATTTCTAAAGAATTAAAAGTAATCCCTTACCTTCTTAAGATAATATAAACAATGAATTCAATATCACTAGATGTTAATTATCATCCTCATCATATCAACTACCATCAAAAATAAATTTATTAATAATATTGTTTAATCCTCATCATATCGACTTCCATCAAAAATAAATTTATTAATAATTTTGGTGAAATTTATTACAGCAACAACTTTGTCATCATACATATATAAATGATCATAAAAAAAAAGTTTATTAATGATATTGTTGAGATTTGGTAAAGAAACAAGAGAGCATAAAGTCAAACTTTGATAATTTAAATTATCAATAATTAACTAAAATTTTGATAATATAATTGTATTTTTTAAATAAGAATATTTATATTTTTTTTCCAATTTTTCAACCCATTTTCAAAATTTGGTGTATCGCTTGGCCTTGACTTTAAAAAGAGATTATTATTATATATAAAAGATTATATTTTTTTTTTCAAGGAAAAAAGTGTAATTTTATATCATTAGTTGTGATCAAAATTACATTTTGTATGTACACTTCTAGAGTGTACTCATATGGTTTGTATGTCTATGTATCTGCTTCATAGCTCGTTGAAGTCCTTCCTTTTGTAGTTTTTGTGCTCAAATCCCTTAGGATTTTTACAAGATTTGAAAAACATTTTGTTGCATGTAGTTGTCCATTCCAAAAAGTATCTAGTGATCACTTGAAGGTTTGTTGATGTTCCTGAATGTGATCATTTAGGAACTTTGAAAGTTTCCAGTGGCCCAAGTCCAAGTGTGTGTCGTCTTTCGAAGATCGGTCTGCTTCTTCATTTCTTTCCCTGTACACATGATGGTAGGTAAAAGAATCAAATGCATGTTGTAAAGATTTTATGTCTTCCACAATGTTAGCAAGCCTGATATTTGTACATATTTGTGTACCATTAATCTAGTTTATCACATTTTTTTATCCATAAACTTTAATCAATTTATAGTTTTGTTCAAGTGAAAAGGCCATGAGTAGTTTGAGGCTCATTAGTTCTGCGCAATTGTTTGTTCCTGCTCCCAATCCAGAATTCAATGTGTAGTAGTGTGAGTCTAAGAGGTGTAAGATCCCTCCTCCCCCACATCTATAATTTTGGGAGGCTCCATCAAAAAAAACCCAAGGTTTTGTTTTATCAATAGTGACCTTCTTTATATTTCTAGTCTTGACTCTCCCTTCATCTAGTAAGTATGAAGAGGGGATGGCCAAGATTTTGAGTGTGGTTTTTTCTGGTGCTACAAAAAACTCTTTAAATATGACTTCATTTTTGGCAAGCCAAACACCCCATAAGATCAACAAAGGAAATAGTATGTAGACTTTAAATACATTGTTCTTCCACCAGTCCTCCCAGGCTTGCTCCAAAGAGTGGTTGATCCAATGAAAGTGTAGTTTCAGAATTCTGGACACTTTTGTCCACACCTCCTTAATATATTGACATACTATGAAGAGGTGTTGTGTAGATTCTCCTTCTGTTTTACAAAGAGAACACCTACCAGGGCCAAAAAAAATTCTTTTTTGAAGTATTTCCCATGTTGGAACCTTGTTTGTTAACACACTCCACATAAATAGTTTTGATATTTAGGACAGTTTATTCTCCATAGTTTTTTCCACCACTAGTTTGGTTTAGCTTGGAATGGGTCCCAGATTAAGAAGGTATACCCTTCCTTTGGAGTGTAGAAACCTGAGGCAGTTCGGTCCCAGACAAGTTCAGCCTCTTGATCCCTTAACCTTACCTGAGTTTTTTTTAGGATTGTAATGTATCTTTCCAGTTATGTTGCATCTACATCGTCTAATTCAATACCAACAACAGATTTCCATCCTTGTGACCAAATGTTTGTAAGATATGGATCAGCAAGTTTGTCTAAAGTGTCAAAGCCTTTGATTCTCAAAAGAAGGGTAAGTTGATATGAAAGAAGGTGTTGGCATTCACTACCCATCCAGGGGTCTACGCCTAACGTTACTCGATGACCATTTCCTATTTTTCAAGCCAGTGCTTCCCCAATAACTGAGAAGGAGTTAATAATAGCCTTCCAGATGACCGATACTCCTTTCAAATATTTATGAGCCTATCTGATCCATGTCTCCACTGAATCAGGTTCAATGTATTTTTTAATAACTACTTTTGTCCAAATAGTGTGTGTAGTTATCAGTCGCCAACCTCCTTTTACAGCCAGTGATTTTGAGAAAAAGTGAATGTTTTTTAGTCCCCATCCTCCTAAGGCCTTTGAGACAACATTTTTTTTCCATCGAACCCAAGGTGTCACATGTGAATCTTTTTTCCCACTCCTAATAAATATGAAGGTGATTTTTTGAGCTTCCTCCAATATTCCTTTTGGAATCCAAGAGAGTGACATCCAAAAAAATGGAATAGATTCCAAAACCGATTTTACTAAGACTAGTCTACCTGCCTTGGAAAGCCATCTGTGACTCCAAGATAATAGTCTTTTTTCCAATTTTTTTAAAAGCCAAGTCCAATCCTCTTTCCTGTAGTCATTTGGTTTTAAAACAAAACCCAGATACTTCATCCCTTCTTCTAAAGTCTTTTCTGAGAAGGGAAAGTGTTGTCTAAAAAAACCCTTTTCTTCATCTGAAAGTAGATTTGTTGTGAGGGTGTACTTCCCTTCGTTTATGATCCTTCCTGTAGCTTTGGAGAATAGACTAAAGAGTTTTTTCATAGTCTCAACCTCTGATCTGGATCCTAAATTAAAGATAAGTATATCATCCACAAAAAGAAGATGTGTAACTTGAAGGGAAGAGGTGATTTTAATTCTAGAAAAGGATCATGTTTGTTTTGCATTTGAAAGTGCTATGCTTAGGCATTCATCTAGTAGGAGAAAAAGGAGAGGGGAGAGTGGAAATCCTTGTCTTAAACCCCTTTTTGATCGAAAAAAAGGTGAGGTCGAACCATTTATGAGCACTGATAAGGAGACAGTAGTAATTTGTAGCACATAATCCATCTGATAAAGCGGACTGTAAAGCCTAAATGTGTTAAGAGGAGACATAAGTAGAGCAAACTTACTCTGTCATAGTCTTTGGAGAGGTTGATTTTAAGAATTCTCTAGATAAAGTATTATTCCCACTATTCAAATTTTGTATTCATAATTGATATAACAAATATTACTACTCTATTAAAACAAACATTGTTATATATATATATATATATATATATATATATATATATAGTAAAAGCATTATGAAAAGAGTTTTCATAATTATATTTGAAAGAAGAGTTGAGTATTTGCATAAAGAAATGATACGTAGAATTTCTATCATTTTGTGTAATATTATAAAAAATGTAAAAATATCATAATTTTTTAATTTAATTATTAAAATTATATTAACATTTAAAATAATATAATTTAAGCGTATTTATATTTAAAATATATATAATTTTTTTTTTTTTTTTTTTTTTTTTTTTTTTTTATTCATAAAAAAAATTAAATTTGTTTATTTATAATCTTATTTAACGGTTATATATATATATATATTGAAAAATGATAATATCTGTGCTGGGAGACTTGCCTTTAGGAATCCAATAACAAGCTACTTTTAAGTACTCATTGTAAACATGCTGGCTAGATGAGAACCGTGTTATCTAATAGCTACAAAGAAGCTATGAAGACTTCATTGGTACATTTGAAGATGCTTGGGAGTTGGTCAAGCTCTGCGACTCTCAAGACCTAATAATTTGCAATGGGTAATGAAGTGGACAAACTCAATAGGATGACTTATATTCCTTGGGCTAGGTAGTAGTGTTATGGATTATGTGATGTCCCGATATCCCATTTTCTAACCAAATAACAACTTTTTGACCTTTTAAATGACCAAAAACCCAACTCTCATCATAAACCTTTAACACTAACTAGACTTGTTTTGAACACCATTAAAGAGGAATTAGATGATCAAAGGAATTTGGGCTTTGAAATAAGTAAAATTGACTTTTTCTTAGCAGTTTAAATGGTGAATTAAATCTAACATAAGGACAACATTGATGAACTCTATCATGATTTACAACTACCCTTTCCACTTCTATTAATAAGTTCTCTTTCGAGGTGTGCTTATAAAAGAATAAAATAATAATGGGCGATGACCCTTGGTATGTTCAAGAATGTATTGCTTTGGGAAATCCATTAGGGATGCTTCTGACGGGTCTTTTAAAACTCAATAAAGCTCAATAAAATTTTGAAATTCCCTAATTAAAGAAAACTGAAAAAGATTACTATATAGGTAGAGACAAGGAACAACTTTCACAACTACATAAGATGGATCCTAAGAAGTTCTTGAGCCAAATAATAAACATAATACTAAATAAAATAATAGGATTTTCTTAAGGGACTGGAATTTCTACATTAAAAGTCTTTATGAGTTCCATGATTCCATGAACACCATTACTATTGTCCCTACAAAAGAAGAGTTTTTCTTTAGATGAAATAAGAGTTAGGGCTTAGCGACTTGCAAATGGGAAAGTTGAGATAATTGAAGGCTACCAAGCTGGAAATTTTTACCTTTAAAATCGGAGGACTAATCCTTATCCCTCACATACACACACAGGATTATTCAATTTAATATTTGTCGATGCTTGAGGGTTGGGTTGAATATGGTGAATATGATCAAAGATGCATAGTTGTTTGCATGGGTCTTATATTGAATCAACTAATTTTTCAATTTTTAAGGGATCTTCAGAATATTTGATAGATGTGGATTGTTATATAATTTTCCATCTATCTTGGTACTTTTTGGGTGGAAAAATGAGAGGAATTGACTTATAGGGCCCATTTTAGATGCAGGTCCTATTTTGGTGATTTGTGGTCCTAAAACTTTCAAGTTCAGTTTGAAGAATCAAATGGAACTTTTTACGGTCCATAATTTGTGAGAATGTACTTTATCCCCTTAATTTTACTTTTAAGGCCTTTGGCAGTGTGAAAATCATCTTAATTGGGTTAGTATCTAAGTTTTCCTCTTGTGGGATTGACTGACCTACTTTGTTGGCCACCATGGTACAATTGGATGCCATGTCATCACGTGTTCTTTCACACATGGCATGGATAACCATGTGTGAAATTTCAAGAATATTATAGAGGATTGAAAACCCTAGAATTAATTGAGGGTTGGGGCATGTAAAAACCCTAACCCTATATGGCGTTTATCAGACTATGTTAAATAATGGGCCACTAGGAAAGGGAAGGGGTTTATTATTTTGGTATTGTGTTGCATAGTTAAGAGAGAAAGTAGGAGTGGGTTATTGAAGCATAACATATGAGGAAGAAGATATTTTAGTAGCCACTAAGGCTAGAGTGACCATGGAAACTCCATAGTGAGTGGACCTTTCTTTGTACTGAACATATGCCAAGAAAAGCCGAGCAAGCCTCACTGCGCAACTAGGTTTCTCCTATATGGGATTTAAGGTCACATATTACATACATTTGTGTGGATGTTGTGCATTGTGTGTTCATTTGCTTGATTATTTCATTTGGTTTTAGTTATTTCCACAGTTTGAAACATTATGTTAGTAATATTAAATCTAATATATGGTGTGTTGTAGAAATATTATCGAATATTATGAATTTGTGGTGAACTATTCTTGTGGAATATCCATGGTATTGTACATATCAATATTAAGAATCTCTTAGTAGATTAGGCTCATAAGAAAAGAGAAAGCAATGAGTAGGCATTAGTTAGTGTTCATGCTAAATTGGAGAATTTGTATAATAAGGATCAGGCCTATTTTCAATATGATGAATTTAAGGATGAGGCCAAGGAACTGAAACGAAAGAGGTGTATCCCTTAGCTGAAAAGGAAGAATTTTGGAGGATAAAGAGTAAGGAATTGTGGTTGGCCAAGGAAAAAATAAGATGGTTCTATTGCTCAAATCTTGAATATATAGATCTTATATGAGTGGATTGTTTAAAAATAATAATAAATAAAAAGAAAAGTGACTATTGTTGAGGTAGTTAGGACGACTACCTTATTTGTAGGCTTCATCTTGGAAGGACTATAATGATTGTTTATTGGAGGAAGACTCAAATGAATCTTGAGACAATCAGTGTTTATTGCCTTGATCCCAAATTCCAATGAGTTACAACCTATATCCTTATGTAGTTATGTTTATAAAATAATTTTTGAATATTTTCCCTATGGGTCAAGAGGTTCATGTTTAATTTAATCCCCCATGAATACTTTGGATTCTTGTAGGGTGAAAAAATCCATAAGTCAAATGGGGTATCCCAGTTGGGGCTACACTCAATTAAAACAAAGTCTCTTTTATGATCATTAAGTGGATATCAAAAGATTATGATAGAACAAGTTGGTTTTTTACAATGATGTTGATCCACCTACGATTTGATGTCCACTTTGTAAATTGGGTCATGAATTGTGTATGCTTAATTTCCTTTGAAATATTGATGTGGTTCTATGTCATCTTTTTTATCCCTTATACATGGTTAAGTTAGGGTTTCCAATTATATCTACTATTATTTCTCATTATTGTTGAGGGGTTGAGTGGATCAATCATACATGCAAAAGAATTTTGTCTCTTTCAAAGGCATCAAAATAAAAAGTACTATATATATGTCCCATCTCCTTTTTGTTGCTGGTATTCTAATTTTCTATGATGGTTCAAGGATGAATGTAATAAAGCTAAAAGAGTTCCTTGATGTTTTGCACAATGATGCAGGGAGCATCTCTCCATGCCATCGATTCAGCCGTCAGCATCATTTGAGGGGTTGAAAGGAAGTATGACCCTCATTTTAATTTGAAATTGTGTGGTAATGTCTTAGGCTGGTGAGCCATGAATGCAATGCCTATCTTGGAGTGTAGATAAAAGATAGGCATTTATTATAGATTGGGCAGAGATCTAGATCCGATCTGGACTAAACATCTATTCATTCTATGTAATTGAATGTAATTTAATAGAATAGGTGAACCTGGAGGAATAGGCTCTCAGGAAAAAAAGAGATTTCATATCTCATTTGTAGTAGAATGGTAGAGTTGAAAATGAGGCTTCGAGAACACCTTGGCAAAAATCACAGGGCATTTTGTTTTAATATATGAGCAGGAGGCAGTTTTCACATGATATTTTTTGTTTATGTTATTGCATGTGAGTGTTTCCATTGTATGCTATGAGTGTATGTTGTTATCATGCATTTGCAGGAGTTGGTGATTCCGGGTTGAGGTCTTTGAGGCTTCACACGAGGTGGGTGTGACAGAACGTTGAGGTTTTGATGGCCGTGCATAGAGTTGCATTCTAAACTCAGAGGAGTCAGACAAAGAGGTCTTTGAGCACAAGCAAGTCAACAACTCATGAGGAAGACCTTTGAGGTTCTTGAACACCTCAAGAGGCAGGTTGTGTGGTGAGACCACGGTTTCTAACGGAATCCACTGAGGATTACAGCGAAGCTCACCAAGAGGCATTAGAAGCGTGTCTGATGGTGTCTGAGGAGAGAAGAAGAACTTCATTGTGAGTTCTTGAGGGAGATGCAGAAATCGTAGAGGGATACAGGAGGCTCTGCCGAGGAGGGCGTGGCAGTGCAAAAGGTGCAGCAGGGGACCCAGGGAACTTCACGGAGAATGTTACGTGGGGCCAGAGAGGGCACTCCCTCCCGAGGGAGGGCATTGAGGAAGGTTGTAGACAGACCCGAGGTGAAGGGAACTCTTTGAGTTCTATGGTTTTGAAGGAGAAGAGTCCAGGGGACGTATTGGGTTATTGAATACCAGGAAAGACTCAACACCCGAGGAGGTTGCTTGAGGAGGAAGCTAGGAAGGGTTGATATTCTCCATATGAGGGAGAAGGGGAGAAAGGTAAAATCCCTCAGGGGTTTGAGTATTTAGGCTTCGGAATGATGGCGCTTTCGCGTGCGAAGACTACTTAGTCGCGAGTCAAAAGAATCCGTGAGGATTCAAAGGGCGAGAAGCTACGGGAAAAGGATAAGCGTTTTCCATCACCCTTGTGGCGAGAGACTCAAGTGTGAGGGAGTTCGAGGGCGAAAGGGCATAAAGGTCAAGCCTTTAGGAGCGAAGAAATTCTTCAAGTCGGGAAGAAACTCAAAGGAAGCTTCGAGGAACCTGACTTAGGTCGGATCAGTGAGAAGAGGATCTACCGTTGGATTTCCGTCGGAAGAGTTCTCAAGAGGAAGAGATATTGTTGGAAATCCGTGAAGTTACGTGAAATCCAGGGATGTCCGGATGAGTGGAGAAGCTCTTGTAGTGTTAAACGAGGAAGCGAGGGAGGAACTAAAATGCGTCGGCGCCCGGCCTCGGGATTCGACATTGTGAAGCAAAGAGTTTCGTTCCAGCAAATCGCGAATCGCGTTTCCGAAATATAAGGGCCGTTGATTTCTAGGGACCGTGTCGAGAGATCCGAGAATCGAGGGTTCGGCGATTGAGTTCGAGGAGACAAGAAGTTCATACTCTTTAATCGCGGCCGTGATTTCGAATCAACTAGGCAATCGATGAGGGCGGGACCGCGATGGCGTGAATCCGAGGATCCGGAAGGATTCGTTCGGCGTTTCCCGGAACAAGGTTTCCTTACTCTTTGAAATCATAGCCGTGTTTTGAATCAGCAGGCCGTCGATTAGAGCGGGGACCGTGGCAGATCAAAGTCGGGATTGAGGGCACCTGGGAGGGTAATGGCCGTGCATCTAGGAAGCGCCAACTTCGAATCGCGTTTAGATAGCACAAAGTGGGAGCCAGTGTCAAGACATTAGAGGCCCCTCACCAATTTGTTAGCGAGTAGCGTGATATCGGGTTTTCGGCATTGAGTTTCCAATGCAGGAATTACGATGATAACGGTTGAAATCGCTTGATCCATGGCGTTCCCGTCGCTGCGAAACTGAGGGTGACGTGGTAGAGGTGGGACCTCGGGCTGCAGTGGAGGACATGTGTTGGCCGCTGAGGGTTTGACATTCGGCGTTTGAGGTTTTACTTACCGGAGAAAACTTGTATAGCCCGGATTTGCGATCTGCGAAATCCGAAGTGGCGGCATGGCGGGAACCCGCAGTTTGCTAGTGGGTATAAATTTACATTAGCATAGAAGCGGCGGGCGATGGCGTGAAGAGTGGGCCATTTGTCGAGAGATACGGGCGCCGGGGATGGCATATCGGGGATTCCGGTGAGTGGTGAAAGCTTTACGTACAAACTTGCGAACCACGAAACAGATGGGGCCTTCAGCCCCAGTAGGTCATATCAGAGGTGGTTGTATGGGCCGTGGCCTAGCTGGGAGTGCTAGCGCATAGAAAAACTCATCGGAAATTTAGAATGGGAAACCCCGATAGGAAGCCATAAGGCAGTGGTCTCATGGAGGATGGCCATATGGACCAGAGCATAGCGGTTAGGGGCTACGGTGAAGGTGCTAATGTAGTCGAGGATTGAGTGCGATATTTCGAACTCATAAACCCTTGGCTCCGAATTTAATGCGGACGCAGGGGATAACCCGCGGTTGAATTCGCGGTAGATGCGGGTGAATGAAGGACACGTGGATGGAATTATTTACCCGCGGTGATTCGAGAGAATCAAAGAGCCAATTGACCGTGAAGAATTTACCGCGATCCCGAGTCGCGAGGAGTGTCTTGTTGAGGTTGAATTAGTGTAGCTTTCGTCCACACAACAACATACATTAGAAATTTAGAGGTAAAAATGGTCCTCAAAATAAAAAATGTTCTATCAACACCAAATTTAAAAAAACCTATAGGATCCAAGATGATGATGTCAACCATAGGGAAAATATTTTTGGAAAGAGAAAAAATTTTTCATGGTACGACTTATGTCCTTATATATTGCCTCAAATTTAAAAGTGTAAGCATATGTGTAATTGTATTTGGCTATGAAAAAACATGTTTTCTTTAGAAAAGTGATTATGCAAAATAAATCATAATGACTAACCAAATATTATTAGTGCATCAAAAGCATAAATCAAAATATTAGTATTCACATATATGTGTGAAACATATATTTCTTCACAAATTTATTATTCACTTTTATTAAATTCACGAAAGAGCTTTGAAATTTAATTTCCATGAAAAGATTCAAAATAAAAAATACAAGCATATTACCACATGTAAAAGAAATGGTTAAATACATTTTAATTCTTATATATTTATTTTTTAGAAATGGTTAAAAACATTTATTTCTTATATGTTATTTTTTATTATGATATAATTATAAATAAAAGAAAAATTATTTAAAAAATAATAATAATAAAATAAAAGTTTTTTTTTATTAAATTTATTAATTTTATTATATTTGGTGCCAATTACTCAAAGTATTATTCTCACTATTCAAATATTCAAATTTTGTATTCATAAATGATATAGCAAATGGTAATAATAATAATCTATTTCTAAAGGTCCGTTCAAGCCACACCAAATTGGTCTATGATACCCCCTTGTTTGTGGAATGAGGAACCTTCCCTCGGCTCAACGTTTTCGGTAAAGTCTATTGAGATATACATACCCTACTCCCCCTCGGCTCAACAATTTTTATTGGTAAAGTCTATTGAGATATACATACCTACTCCCCTCTGGTTAATCTATTAATCAAATTTTGTATTCATAAATGATATAACAAATATTACTAATCTATTAAAGAAATAAACATCATTATTATTATTATTATTATTATATATATATATATATATATATATATATATATATATATATATAAGCATTATGAAAAAAATCCATAATTATATTTATAAAAAGTTGGTGGTTGCCTTTAAAAAAAAAGAAACATGAGAATTTATATCATTTTGTATATTATTAAAAAAAATTAAAATATCATAATTTCAATTTTGTGAAATAAAGTATTATTTCCACTGTTAAAATTTTGTATTCATAAATTATATAACAAATATTACTACTCAAAACAAATATGGTTATATATATATATATATATATATATATATATATATATATATATTAAAAGTTTTTTTCATAATTATATTTGGCTTGAGTTGGTATTTGGAAGCGAGTTGGTAGTTGCATAAAAAAATGAGACATGAAATTTGTATAATTTTGTTATCTATAAATATTAAAAGATATTAAATATCATAATTTTTAAATTTAATTATTAAAGGTATATTAACATTTAAAAATAATATAATTTAAGCATTATTTTATATTTAAAATATATAATTTGATTGGAAATGATTTTAATACAATTGTTTTATTCATAAACAAATTTAATTTTGTTTTATTAATAAGTTTATTTAATGGTTATATATATATATATATATATATATATATATATATATATATATATATATATATATATATATATTGAAAATAAGGTAATATCTTTGTGCTAGGAGACTTTTATGCTAGGACTTCAACTAAACAAGTTACTCTTTTAAATACTCATTCCAACCATAATCTTTGTGGCTAGATGGGAACCTTGTTTTATCTAATAGCTTTAAAGTTATGAAGACCTAATTGAGAATTAGGAGATTTTATTGCTAGGAATCCAACTAAACAAGTTACTCTTTTAAATACTCATTCCAACCATAATCTTTTATGGCTAGATGAGGACCTTGTTTTATCTAATAGCTACAAAAGAAGTTATGAAGACCTAATTGAGAATTTGTTCGGTACTAAGTTGGTTAAGCTTTGTAGCTATCAAAACCTAATAATTTGCAATGGAGTAATGAAATGGCCAAAATCCAACTAGATGACTTGTATTCATGGGATAGGTAGTAGTGTTGTAGATTATGTGATATATGATATCCTCCTTTCTAACCAAATAACAACTTTTGACCTTTTAAATGACCATGAGCCTGACTCTCATCATAAACCTTTAACCCTAACTCTAAATGCTTCCATGCATAGGAGCGTCATTGAAGAGAATTCTGATAATCAAAGGAATTTGGGCTTTGAAAAAAGTAAAATTAACTTTTTCTTAAAGGATTTAAATAGTAAATTAAATCTCCTAACTTATAAGGACAACATTGAAGAACTCTATCATAATTTTACAACTACCATTTCCACTTCTAATAACAAGTTCTCTTTCGAGGTGTCCTATAAAAAGAATAAAAATAATAATAGAACGACCAACCCTTGGTAAGATAAAGAATGTAAAATTGCTAGGAAACCCATTAGGGATGCTTCTAATGAGTCCTTAAAACTTGTAACGAACCTCCCATTTCGTTACGACAACAAGCCTCACATAACAAGTGCAAACTTTTTTTTGTGTGTGTGTATGTAGGAAGGTAATAATGACATTATACTCAACATCACAACGCGACGACGAAAACAACACATGAAACTCACGCCACAACAAACATAATGACCTAACATAAAAGCACATCAAGCACCTGGAAGCAATGTACGACATTCAATCAACGAAGAATAAGAATGACTACCCACCCGTCCTACCCTATAATGGTTAGGACCTCCGGGACACATAAGCAATGCTCGAGCCCAGGTTCCCATTGGTTTTGACCATTTAACTTCTCAAGGTTGACGACTGTTCTGAGGAACAAGGAGGCGTCTACATCCCGCCCGACATAAGCAGACCAAGCCTACTAAGCTAAGGACAATCATCCTAATAACCCCACGCACCCAAAATTAATTACACAAGTAACTAGAACCCTTACAGTGAGCAACCAAGAACATTAAATGTTTACAAAACCAAGTACAAACATTAATTAAAATGAACAACAACACCCTCAACGGGAAGCGCAAGCTAAAATAGTCTTTGTCAACAACCCAACCATTAATCAAGGCTAAAAGGTCAATATCTATGATTTAAATTGGTGTTAATTACAGATCAATTAACCAGTCTAAATTCCATTAGTCAACGAGTTACCAACCGAACTTAACATGAATTACGACTCAATTTAGCATGTCTGAGTTACCAATTAGGCGATATCTATAAATCCAACTAACATCAATTACATATCTAAATTTGCAATCTAGTATGTACTCACCATACAAAT
>SNQJ01S0023002.1:25350-44344 GCA_010110895.2 Picea sitchensis | reverse complement strand
ATATGTGAGTCTGGTCGGCAAGCTATCGTCAGCCTTCATCATCAACCATCATGTCAGATCATGTCAACAACATATCATAAAATCAATATCATATCATCAAAACAAAACAATATCACCGTAAATGAAACAACTCAAATAGCCCACTCCCTGACTCAATCTAGAGTCCAAGGGAGTTCCACCGATGCCTCTGCATCCTCAAGGTCCGAAACCCTGCACACTCAATGAAACTGAGTCAGCAACACCTGTCTACATCAAAGTAGTAAAAACATCCTTCCATATAACTTAACGCATCATAATGAAGGAAAAAGTTTTATCATCATAAAAATCTAGATCACTTGCGAGCAAGTGTCCTCAAAGAATAAGTTTTGCCAGTGCACCAGAGCGGGATGTTATAGTTGCATTGCTAAAAAAATCAAGCACCTCCTTTAACATTTCTCATTCTGTCAAGGATATTTTTCCAAAAAGAAGAATATCATCTATAAAAAGTAGATGAGTAATTCTAATCCCTTTCACCGCTACAACTCCTTGTATTTTCCCTTCTTCAACAAGCTTCCTTAGTATTATGCTAAGCCCTTCAACTATAATTAAAAACAATAAAGGAGAAAGGGGACAACCTTGTCTCAATCCTCTAGAACTTCTAAAGAAACCAGAAGGGATTCCATTGATTAACACAGAGAAATTTGTTGAACCAACACATCCCATTATCCAGTCAGTGGCTTCCATGATGATCCCAATTTGCAAAAGGACAAGTCCTAAAAAGCTCTAGTCAACCCTATCATAAGCTTTCATTATATCTAGTTTTAAAATAAGAGCTTTAGATTTATTTGTCTTTATACTATGTAGATCCTCTTGAGTTATTCCTATAGCATCATTGATCCGCATGTTATCCAAAGACCCAAATTGCTCCTTAGAAATACCTTTTGAAAGAAAATATTTGATTTTGACTGCAATAATTTTTGAAATAACCTTATTCACCAAATTACACAAAGAGATGGGTCTAAATCCATCAAAGGATTCATGTTTATCTCTTTTAGGAATAAGTGCTACAAAAGTAGCATTTATAGCCCCAATTATCTTCCCCTTAACTCTAGATTCCTCCACTACATCCAATAGATTATGTCCCAGAAGATCAAAAAATTCCAAGAAGAATTCAACCGTCCAACCATCAGGCCAAGGACGTTTTGAAGCAACAAATCCTTTCAAAGTGGACAACACCTCAGATAAGTTGACTGGTGTAGCAATATTTTTCCCTTCTTCCACATAAAAGATTCTAGGGTAAGTCTGGATCACTTCCAATTGCTGTATAATAGAAAGAATCTCCTGATATTTAAACATTTTTTCAAAGTATGAGACAACTTCCTTTTCCAAGTCTTTCTGCTTAGAAGCCATCGAACCATCCTCCTTTCCGATTTCCCAAATTGTATTTGTCTGCTTCCTAAAGTTGGCGTAGGCATGGAAGAACACAGTATTTTTATCACCATAATTTAGCCAAGTAATTATTCTTTTCTGTCTCCAAGTCTCCTCTTCTTGTTTTAATAGCTCCAATTTCCTTATTTATTTCTCTATCACAATATTCCTTTCATCTTTTCCATCAAAACCCCCAGGAAAAGTAGAGTAAAGGATATCCAAATCTACTTCAACTTGGAATAGTTCTTCTTTCGACTTTAATTTCTTGTTTTTTTCCCATTTTATGACCAAAGACTTAAAATATTTAAACTTTGAGACTAGGTTTTCCATTGGCGAAGTAGAATTAGACTCCACCAACTTATGCCAATTTGAGCGCACTAGTAAAAGAAAATACAGGTCTTTTAACCACACTGAATTGAATTTGAAAGGGATCTTCTTTTTTTGTTGATTTGGTTCCAATTGAAAAACCATTGGCATATGATTTGATAACTTAACATTAACCACCCAAGTTCTAACATTGAGCCCTGAATCCACCAATGTTTCACTAATTAAAAATCGATCCAATATTTTTTCTACAAAATCTTGAGTTCCCCTACCATTCCTCCAAGTTGGAAATAGATTTATAGGTTTTACATCTATTAAGCCTTCTCCCTTAACCATCTGATTGAAGTAAGAATCCAACGGATCATCTCTAGCAGAACTTCCCTAAATTTCTCTCACAAAAATTGTGAAGTTCAAATCTCCACCCATAATTAAATTCGACTCCTTTAGTAAACCATCCTCTTTAATATTGTTCTAGAAACTCTGTCTATCAACATACGTCCCATAATGATTTACCAGCTTCAAGTTTTTAATAATCTACTACAAATCCCTCTGGTAATATTTCCATAGGAGTAAAAAAGGCAGCGAAATTATAGTTTTTGGGATTCCACACAGAAAGTATCCCCTCGGATAAACCTTTTGAGTTCGTCGCACATAAATCCCAGACATGAAAAAAAAATTGAGAACACCTCTCTCGCCTTGTTTCCATCGACCATAGTTTCTTGTATCATAACTATATATGGTTTAACCAAATCAAGTAGTCTTTTAAGGCCTAATGATTTTGGAGCACCCCCCACTCCTCTAACATTTAAATATATCACTATCATTTTATGCCTCTCACTGGGGATTTTTGTGCTCTAAGTTCCCTTAGACCCTCCAAANTATGGTTTAACCAAATCAAGTAGTCTTTTAAGGCCTAATGATTTTGGAGCACCCCCCACTCCTCTAACATTTAAATATATCACTATCATTTTATGCCTCTCACTGGGGATTTTTGTGCTCTAAGTTCCCTTAGACCCTCCAAACCCTGCAATACTATATTTCCAAATTGTTCTTTATCCTTAACAATCTTCCTTGCACTTCGTGTTTTGATTGGAGATAATTCTTTCTCTAATCCCCCAAATATAGACCCTTTCTTTTCCAATAACTCCTTTTTATTCCCCCATCCAACAACTTCAACAATTGAGTTTTTAGGTTTTGTCTTCAGACAAGATCTAGTGTTAGATCTCCCCCCCATGCAGAAATATGTACATGGGTTCGACTTAGAACTTATTTATAATAAGGTATTAAATTGGTTAAAGATTCCTCGACTATTAGGTTTCCATATTTCTCTTTAGTATCAGAGTCCCCAAGCCCAACCAGAAACCCAAGTTCCTTAAAAAAAGAAAATGGTTTTTCCAAATCCGAGACTTCTATCACCTCAAGGTTTTTCAACTGTTTGGTGTCCATCTTAACTGCCTCCAAATTTGTACCATATATTAAAACCCCTCCCCCTAAACTCGAAGTCCCTAACTCTACAGAGATTAAATATCCCGCATAAATTGCCTCCCCCTCTAGTCCCACTCCCCCTTCTTCAACAGGTAGCCTACCCTCAGCATAATCTTCCCCTAGAAAAAACCCTTCTCTTAGAAACCTCGATCCAAAATCCCTTTGTTTTACAAATTCCAACTCACTAATGTCAACAAAGAGTTTAGACCTAATAGTATTATCCGAAAAAATTCTTTGTAACCAATCTGCTTCCTTCATAGATAGAGACGAAAAAAGAGTAGGGGAAAATCGTTTTAACATACCTATGAACGTAGCAGAATTCATGGAACTAACTTGTGAGTTCCCATCCAGTTCAACAGGTCCCTTCTCATCGCATATTTCTAAAACCAGGTCATTCTCATACCACTCTTCCTTCCATGCCGACTGTTTTTTTATTTCCTGGGACAAACTTTCTTCAAATTCCCCACCTCCTTGCATACCATGTAGCGGAATGGGATCCCCCAGTAATCCAGTTTTTGTATGTGAATAATCCCTCTCCATTCAATTTCCAGGAACTTCGTTAACCCTTTTGAAGGTCCATTTCAACCATTTTTTTTTCCAATTCTACGATCCTGACTAGACAACAAATTCACATCAACATGCATAATTTTTCCCAAAGAATATCCCATTTCTTTAAAATATTCCAGGCTCCAGAAAGACAATGGACAACCCAGCATCAATGCCCAAAGATGTCGAAATCTGAAATGTTCTTTCTCTGGATTAAATAAGTGTGTTAACCTTTTAATCATTAAACTACCGGAGCCACAGAGCCAAATCTTGTCCAGAATCCTTTCCACATCTTCCACTTTTCTAAAAAGGAATCAAAACCAACAACATAGTTTCAGAAGCATAACCTAAATAGGGTTTCTAGTTTTCCTCTGTCCATTTTCCAATATCCTCCATTGGACAAGCCCAATAACTAAATTGCCCAACCAGTGCTAATAGTGAAAAAGAAGAAGCTTCCTTCAGACCCACATCGTGCCCCAATAACATTTTTGTATTATTCCTTCTCGACTTCCACGATTTTTTATCCATGGACCTCTGTTCTGATCCCCCTGACTCTTTTTCGCTCCCTTCTAAAACCCCTCTCTCTAATGTAATATTCTTAGCACCTATAGTTTTTAAGAATGTATCGCTTGGGGAAGAATACCCAACCTCTGCAACGAAACCCTCTATGTGACAAACTACTTCAACTTTTCTCCCCTCCTTCCTAAATGGTGATTGAGAAATGAAGTGTGTTGAGGGTAGGATATCTAAAGTTGGATCTTGGAACCATCCCATCGCTTCCAGCTCGAAAATTTCATTGATTATATTGACGTATCTTGTCTCCCTCTGGTAGCCCTTTGATCCTCCACCTGGCGAAGTAGCTACCTTGAACTCAATGCTTGTATTAAGTGAATTTAAGACAAGCATTATTTTAAGGCCTAATGATTTTGGATCACCCCCACTCCTCTAACCTTTAAATATATCACTATCATTTTATGCCTCTCGCTGGGGATTTTTGTGCTCTAAGTTCCCTTGGACCCTCCAAAACCCGCAATACTATATTTCCAACTTGTTCTTTATCCTTAAAAATATTCCTTGCACTTCGTGTTTTGATTGGAGATAATTCTTTCTCTAATCTCCCAAATATAGACCCTTTCTTCTTTGATAACTCCTTTTTATTCCCCCATCCAACAACTTCAACAATTGAGTTTTCAGGTTTTGTCTTCAGACAAGATCTAGTGTTAGATCCCCCCCTGAGAAAATATGTACATGGGTTCAACTTAGAACTTACTTATAATAAGGTATTAAATTGGTTAAAGATTCCTTGACTATTAGGTTTCCATATTTCTCTTTAGTATCAGAGTCCCCAAGCCCAACCGGAAACCCAAGTTCCTTAAAAAAAGAAAATGGTTTTTCCAAATCCAGGACTTCTATCACCTCAAGGTTTTTCGACTATTTGGCATCCATCTTAACTGCCTCCAAATTTGAACCATATATTAAAACCCATCCCCCTAAACTCAAAGTCCCTAACTCTACAGAGTTTAAATATCCCGCATAAACTGCCTCCCCCTCCAGTCCCACTACCCCTTTTTCAGCAGGTAGCCTACCCTCAACATAATCTTCCCCCAGAAAAAACCCTTCTCCCAGAAAAATTGATCCAAAATCCCTTTGTTTTACAAATTCCAACTCAGTAATGTCAACAGAGAGTTCAGACCTAACAGTATTATCCGAAAAAATTCTTTGTAGCCAATCTACTTCCTTCATAGATAGAAACAAAAAAAGAGTAGGGGAAAATCATTTTAACATACCTATGAACATAGCATAATTCATGGAACTAACTTGTGAGTTCCCATCCAGTTCAACATGTCCCTTCTCATCGCATATTTCCAAAACCAGGGCATGCTCATACCACTCTTCCTTCCACGCTAACTGTTTTTTTTTATTTCCTGGGACAAACTTTCTTCAAATTCCCCACCTCCTTGCATACCACGTAGCGGAATGGGATCCCCTAGTAATCTAGTTTCTGTATGTGAACAATCCCTCTCCATTAAATTTCCAGGAACTCTGGTAAACCCTTTTGAAGGTCCATTTCAACCATTTTTTTTTCAATTCTACGATCCTGACCAGACAACAAATTCGCATCAACCTGCATAATTTTTCCCAAAGAATCTCCCATTTCTTTAAAATATTCCAGGTTCTAGAAAGACAATGGACAAATCGACATCAATGCCCAAAGATGTCGAAATCTGAAATGTTCTTTCTTTGGATTAAATAGGTGTGTCAACCTTTTAATCATTAAACTACCGGGGTCATAGAGCCAAATCTTGTTCAGAATCCTTTCCACATCTTCTGCTTTTCTAAAAAGGAATCAGAACCAGCAACAGAGTTTCAAAAGCGTAACCTAAATAGGGTTTCTAGTTTTCCTCTATCGATTTTCCAATATTCTCCATTGGACAAGCCCAATAACTAAATTGCCCAACCATTGCTAATAGTGAAAAAGATGAAGCTTCCTTCAGACCCACATTGTGCCCCAATAACATTTTTGTATTATTCCTTCTTGGCTTCCACGATTTTTTCTCCACGGACCTCTGTTCTGATCCCCCTGACTCTCTGTCACTCCCTTCTAAAACCCCACTCTCTAATGGAATCTTCTTAGCACCTATAGTTTTTAAGAATGGATTGCTTGGGGAAGAATACCCAGCCTCTGCAACGAAACCCTCTATGTGACAAACTACTCCAACTTTTCTCCCCTCCTTCCTAAACGGTGACTAAGAAATGAAGTGCGTTGAGGGTAGGTTATCTAAAGTTGGATATTGGAACCATCCCATCACTTCCAACTTGAAAAGTTCATTGATTATATCGACGTACCTTGTCTCCCTCTGGTAGCCCTTTGATCCTCCACCTGGTGAAGTAGCTACCTCGAACTCAACACTTGAATTAAGTTAATTTAAGACAAGCAGTATTTTAAGGCCTAATGATTTTGGATCACCCCCCTCTCCTCTAACATTTAAATATATCACTATCATTTTATGCCTCTCGCTGGGGATTTTTGTTCTCTAAGTTCCCTTGGACCCTCCAAAACCTGCAATACTATATTTCCAACTTGTTCTTTATCCTTAACAATCTTCCTTGCACTTCATGTTTTGATTGGAGAGATTTATTTCTCTAATCCCCCAAATATAGACCCTTTCTTCTTCGATAACTCCTTTTTATTCCCCATCCAACAACTTCAACAATTGAGTTTTTAGGTTTTTTCTTCAGACAAGATCTAGTGTTAGATCCCCCCCTGAGAAAATATGTACATGGGTTCGACTTAGAACTTATTTATAATAAGGTATTAAATTGGTTAAAGATTCCTTGACTATTAGGTTTCCATATTTCTCTTTAGTATCAGAGTCCCCAAGTCCAACCGGAAACCCAAGATCCTTAAAAAAAGAAAATGGTTTTTCCAAATCCGGGACTTCTATCACCTCAAGGTTTTTCAACTGTTTGGTGTCCATCTTAACTGCCTCCAAATTTGTACCAATATTAAAACCCCCCCCCCTAAACTTGAAGTCCCTAACTCTACAGAGTTTAAATATCCGGCATAAATTGCCTCCCCCTCCAGTCCCACTCCCCCTTTTTCAGCAGGTAGCCTACCCTCAGCATAATCTTCCCCTAGAAAAAACCCTTCTCCCAAAAACCTTGATCCAAAATCCCTTTGTTTTACAAATCCAACTCACTAATGTCAACAGAGAGTTCAAACCTAACAATATTATCTGAAAAAATTCTTTGTAACCAGTCTACTTCCTTCATAGATAGAGAATAAAAAAGAGTAGGGGAAAATCATTTTAACATACCTATGAACATAACAGAATTCATGGAACTAACTTGTGAGTTCCCATCTAGTTCAACATGTCCCTTCTCATCGCATACTTCCAAAACTAGGACATGCTCATACCACTCTTCCTTCCACGTCAACTGTTTTTTTATTTCCTGGGACAAACTTTCTTCAAATTCCCCACCTCCTTGCATACCATGTAGCGGAATGGGATCCCCTAGTAATCCAGTTTCTGTATGTGAACAATCCCTCTCCATTCAATTTCTAGGAACTTCGGTAAACCCTTTTGAAGTTCCATTTCAACCATTTTTTTTCCAATTCTACGATCCTGACCAGACAACAAATTTGCATCAACATGCATAATTTTTCCCAAAGAATCTTCCATTTCTTTAAAATATTCCAGGTTCTAGAAAGACAATGGACAACCCGACATCAATGCCCAAAGATGTCGAAATCTGAAATGTTCTTTCTCTGGATTAAATAGGTGTGTCAACCTTTTAATCATTAAACTACCGGAGCCACAGAGCCAAATCCTGTCCAGAATCCTTTCCACATCTTCTGCTTTTCTAAAAAAGGAATTAGAATCAACATCGAAGTTTCATAAGCGTAACCTAAATAGGGTTTCTAGTTTTCCTCTGTCCATTTTCCAATATCCACCATTGGACAAGCCCAATAACTAAATTGCCCAACCAGTGCCAATAGTGAAAAAGAAGAAGCTTCCTTCAGATCCACATCATGCCCCATTAACATTTTTGTATTATTCCTTCTCGGCTTCCACGATTGTTTCTCCACAGACCTCTGTTCTGATCCCCCTGACTCTTTGTCACTCCCTTCTAAAACCCCACTCTCTAATGGATTCTTCTTAGCACCAATAGTTTTTAAGAATGGATCGCTTGGGGAAGAATACCCAACCTCTGTAATGAAACCCTCTATGTGAAAAACTACTCCAACTTTTCTCCCGTCCTTCCTAAACAGTGACTGAGAAATGAAGTGCGTTGAGGGTAGGTTAGCTAAAGTTGGATCTTGGAACCATCCCATCTCTTCCAGCTCAAAAATTTCATTGATTATATCGACGTACCTTGTCTCCCTCTAGTATCCCTTTGATCCTCCACCTGGCGAAGTAGCTACCTTGAACTCAACGCTTGCATTAAGTGAATTTAAGAAAGGATCCTTCCTATACTTGAGCTATATTGTCTTATTTAACTCTTCTCTATATTCCTCATCAATCTTAAAAATACCTTCTTGGATCCACATGTCTTCCTCAAGTGGTTCTGAGTACCACGACATATGTACTTCCTTTTTGGCCGCCTAGACCTATCCACCTCCCTCCCCCTCTTTCACATCTTCCATTTATTTCCTCCCACCAGCTTCCCCAAATCGAATACTATATACCTACACAACATGGATAACAAATCAAATACTATATACCTACATAACAAGGATAACAAATCAAATAATATATACATGCATGGTAAGGATAATAATAAGACTCTGAAATCCAACTATTAACATTGAGTATTTCATATATGTAACGACCCTCTGTTACGCCTAAGAAAAAAAAGTGAAACACAAAAGGTAAAAAAAAAAAAAATCATTAAGAAATTAACATCAACACATGATCAAAACAATGCCTAATCAATGACATCACAATAAAAGAATTACAATCGTCTCATCGTCATAATCCAATAACGTCGCAACCGACATATCAATATATTTAGCAACGACATATAATTAAAACATCATCATAATTTAATAACGACACAAAATCGAAAGCATCATGAATGGTGACGTGAGATCAACTCATCACGATCAACATGAATCATCAATACTTTTAATCACTCAACTCATCACATAAAGATAATCATCATATAACACAAGGATGGCATGAAATAACATAACAATAACATAAGGATCATAAAGATAACATAAGAATGACATAAATATACTACCCACCCAACCTACCCTGCAAGGTTAGGACCTCCAGGACACATAAGCAACACTCAAGCCCATGATCCAATTGATTTTGACCATTTAAGGTCTCAGGGCTGGTGACTATTTTGAGGAACAAGGAGGTGTCTACATCCCATTAACAATCAATTCCTCATCAACTAGATCAATCATTCAATCCTAATCATCAATTAATCATGGCACAGGGGTAATCATCATCTTTATAAATCATACATCAACATTTAAATAATCGCTGAGTGCGAGAGAAAACAAACTCTAGAACAATCACATGTCAACTTAACTAATAACACAAGAGGAGAATAGTTACTAAATCAATCACATATCGACATAAATTCATGACACAAGATTAAACAACATTAAATTCGAAGGTGCAAGAGATTAATTATGAAGCAATCACATGCCCACTTAAATTAAGGTGTGCAAGTAAATTTTATTACTAAACTAATCATGCATCACCATCATTGCAAGGCGCACAAGTAATCAAAAGTGTAAACAATTATGCATCAACATTAGTCCATAAAGCCACACAATCTAACCACTTAACCATTAGCATAAATGAATCCATACGTCACATTAAGTTTCATTCGTGTAAGAAGTCTAATATCTAAACAATCATTCATTACATCATATTCTCACTGCGCGCAAGAAGTCTAATATCTAAACAATAATTTATTACACTACATTTTCATTTGCGCACGCATTTTAACCACTTAACTAGTCATACATCAATGTTAATTTCATGACGCAAGTAAACTAATGACTTAAATAATTCATCCATCCACATTATTCTCAAGGTGCAAAGAGATAAATTATTTACATAACCAATAGTACATCGTATAAAATTCCATGGTGCAAAGCACCTCTGAAGCATCCACAAAGTCCGACTACATTAACATGATCAATTAATTGACATAAATACCGCCTAGTAAACATTCTAACTATAGTCCAACTGAAATTACATATATCAATAATAGACGCAATCACCATCAACCTTATTCATGGCATGCAAGGATAATCACATTAAATATTTTTTTGTGCCAAGGTATGCACACACGAGTTCATCCACACAAGCTATTATATCAAGGCGCAAGATAAATATCAATTTAATTCATGGTGCAATGAAATTAAGGGGATGTCTTAGAAATATATTAAAAAGGGTGACACAATCAAGCAATTATAAGAGGATATCTTGCACCACCAATCTTCCCATGCACAAAAGTAGTCAATAATGTCTTCTTTTGAGAATCATATTCTAAGTTGACGAATTCTTCATTTCAATCCTTGGTCAAGATGGATTTGTAACAACGTTAGGGGGGGGACCTTGTCAACAATAAAAATAAAAATAAAAATGATGCTAAATGGCAAGGAATGGATTTGGAAAAAGGAAAAATGTTGTCCAGTTTTAAACAAAACTCAGAGATAATTCGTAAGGAAAATCAAGAGTGACATCACTAGGTGATGTTCAAAAATGTTGGTCGAAAGTGTGAATGGAAACACAAAGACAATCTCTGGAAAAATGCCAATGGAGGAGGAAGGGAACACAAAGGCTCTAGAGAAAATCTCACCAGGAGATTCATAAGAGCTGGGCAATTAATCATCGAAAAACCGCAGAGAAAAAAAATGCATTAAAATCGCTAAGCATAAAGAACAATTTATTGAGTAATAAGAGGATGAAATCGCTGAGTACAATCCCGAGAATAATTGATCAATTCTAAGTGTGAGAATCTGAGCATCAGTCTGAGCATAAAATTAGCAATTATAAGTGTAAGATTCAGAGCATAAATCTGAGCATAAATTTACAAATTATGAGTAAATAAATGCTAAGTAAAAAGGGTGAAATTATCGAGATAAGAAAAATAAAACACAAAGATTAAATGAGAATTTGGCTTTGGCAGTCTACACACCCACAAAAAAAAATCGCAGAGATGCACCCAGAGGAAAATCGTTGGGTAGAAGAAACGATAAGGCAGAGGTGAAAGAGATTCTGACTCTGTCAATTTGCACATCAATAAAAAAGCAAAAATGCACCCAGAGGCAAATCATTGTGTAGATAAATGCTATGGCAAGGGTTAAAGGAGATAATTTGAAATTTTCATGGTTACACACCAGTAAAAATTGCAGAGTGCACTAAGGGGAAATCATTGGGTAGAAGAAGGTAAGAATTGTTGAGTAATGCAGATAAATTCGCTGTGTAAATAAAATGAAAACCGCTTAGCCAAGGAAGTGAAAATTCGTTGTGTAAAGAAGGGAATGATTACAGAGTTTTATGGGAACTAAATCACTGTGTAAAAAAAAGTAAATGCATTGAGCCCTTGGGATACCAATCACRGTGTAAGAATAGTAAATCGTTGAGTTTATGGGGACTAAATCACTGTGTAAAAAGAAGTAAATTTGTTGAGCCCTTGGGAGACCAATYGTTGTGTAGGAGAAGTAATGCGTTGAGTTTAAGGGATCTAAATCACTGTATAAAAAGAAGAAATGGAACATGGACCAAAATATTATCTTACCTACACAATTTTATGATACAACACAAACCAATTCCATTTAAATTCAGAGCTTGGGTTTGCGAGGGAGAAAACGAATTAGATTAAGAAAATGAACAATCCATTTAAATTTCAGAGCATGGGTTTTCCCGGGAGAAAACCGAAATCAATTAAGTAATGGTCCCAGGAGATGAACGAATAAGTTCATACAGTTTAATATTTAACAAAAAGAAGAATCGACTAATCAAATACCATAACCAATAAGGATGTCGATGCGAGGTAGGTGGTTGATGGCATTCTCCGACTGAACTTGCGCTTATCCTTTCTTCTACTTGCTAATCGTTGAGACCTCACCGGTACCTCCCAACCAACACTAGGGGTACTCTTCTTCCCCTTTAGCCCCTTGAACCGCAAAGGGGCCACACACAAACACAACCAAAAATCTCTAGCTCCCAGCTCGCCTTGCAAGGTAGAGCTACCACTCTCTCACTCGAGCTGGGTACCCCAACTCTCACAAGTAAAACCAATCTGAATTTCAGCAGCATAACCTTACTCTTACCAGTCATGATCCATTCCTCCTCTCAGCCATTTCCTTTATAGAATTTTCTTAGTGATAACTTTCCATTTGCACATTTAATTTATTTTTTTAATAATTTAATTAGGAATTAGTCCCCCCATACACTTATCACCCATTCCCTTAGTTGCACCAATAAATCCACCATTTAATTTAATTAAATTTCAATTTCCCTCACCCATCCTAAAAGCGCTCCTAAAATTTCTCCTAGTTGTCCCTTTATTCCCTCCAATTCCTTTTCATGACCAACGCCCTTCTAAAACTTAGATGTGTTTAATTTAGGTAAGTTCTTTAGTTAGACTAGACTAGATACCTTTCTATGGTTCCATACTCTTTTTACATTTATTTCCTTTTTTATCTTAATTTCCAATTTGGTATTCTCTGGCACACATTTATATAATAAATCTTTACATATAATTTTTACTCTTTCAATTCCTAGATTTTTCTTCATTCCCCATTTATTTAATTTATAATTTAGTTTTAGTCTTCTTACCCACTTTAGACTTAGGCTCAAGTTTTTAAACTAGGCTTAGAATTTTTAAGTAGATTATATAATTAATAAAATTACCCATTTAATAATTATTTTAAGTTCGACAATGTCAAAAAAAATTATTATTTTCTAGGAACCTAGGTACATTGACTCACTTTTTTTTTTAAATACCGCGACATGCCCTTCAAGACGCACTTTGTGCTTGAAGGGTGCCACTCGCCTTTGATTGGTTTTGGTAGTTGTCCAACCCTTGGAGTCAATAATCCACTCAAGTGACCTTGTGAGAGACTAAGGGCCTCTAAGGAATAAGGACACTGCCTTATTGCACACCCCTTATAATCTTCATGAGCGACTGTCATAGTCTACCCTCACGACACCGTGAATCTCTTGAACTAGGTAATTGTTAACCTACAATTCGAGCCACGACGAGAGTGCTAGTAGGCTGTGGCAGGGTTGCTGCCACACCTCTCCCTCAATATCTGGTTGTTGTGCATGGCCCCTTTACTCCTTATGTGAGTCTGATTAGCAAGCAATCATCATCCTGCATCCATCAATGAAACATTGTCAATGATCTATAAACAACATCATAATATACCCGATCATATGTCACATATGCATAAATAGAAATACCCAAACCATATACAGTCCACTCCCTGACTCGATCCGGAGTCCAAGGAGGTCCATTGATGCCATCGACATCCTAAATCTGTGAAGTGTCCTGCACACTCAAGGGAAACTCATCAATAACATCTGTCAATACATAGAAATTCAATAACATAACATCATAATCCATCAACATCATCATAATAATCCATAAGAGAACTGACATCCATATACTGAAACTGGATCACTTGCACGCAAGTGTCCTCAAAGAATAAGTCAATAACATGTGCTCGCAAGAGAGGGATGCTACAATATACAGGTTTTGACACCTATGCATGGGATCGATGACATCAACAACATCCATTTCAACCAATTTTCTAGTATTTTAAGATGGATTTGGTGTTCCAAGAGAAGTGCTTGTTTTGTACCCAGCTGACGGTTGTAAAATCTAGGCAATTTCTAAAAAATAAAATAACCTAAATTTTTTTTTTTTTTTTTTGAAGTAAAAGGGGTATAGCCTATTGCATTAAATTTTCAAAAAACATATACACCTGGACTACCGATTGTCTCGCCGAATTAATGGAAACCGAGATAGTTGACCTCCTATACAGTTAGTGGCAAAAAACGGGTTTCCATTTGTCTTGCTCGAGGGAAACCAAGACATATGGCGACCCTCTGTTTGTGAATACTTATATAGTCTTTGAGTTACATCATAATGAAACTTAAACACAGCTAGAGCCCTGGCTCTAAGTAAAGCAAAATTTCTAACCATAGTCATTAATTGTAACTATTACCCGGTGGTCATTGCATTGTCCACGTCAGCATCTCCTTTCTACTCTCCTGTGATGGTTGGAAGCACGAAGGGTTGTGCACATGTTGGGCACCACTGTCCAGGAGGCGTGTTGGAGTAGGCATCATAGAGCATGTCAATGCGTTGGCTGATTAGCATGGCACCATGGATTTGGTCCTCCACTTGGCCCCTTAATTCGAACATCAACTTCAGGTGCTCCGAGTGGAAGAATGGTGGATGGACACACCATCCTTCTTGTGTGATGGATAGGGGACATGGCATCGGATCCGTTCCACCCTCCCTCTCCTAGCTATCCTTTGACATTGCATCGTCTGTGTGAGTTGTCTTCGCCTCTGTTGTCTCCTTCCTTTCCTGCGTACCCATTACCTCATCCATATTTCATGACGAATTTTGTCCATGCTGAGCAATCCGATCGCCCGTGCCCAGGGAGAATTCTTCTGCGTTTTCTATCACCTGCACGACCATGCCTTCCGAAAATTCTTCTATGATATAGAATATAGGGGGTTCCTCCAAATGTGCAACCCCTCTGTGGCCGCTATGCAGTTTCCTTGTAGCCCACATGATGGTTTCCCTTGGAAGACAAGTTGGCGGGTTCCAATCATTTGGAACTGTAAAAAGGAGGTGTTCCGGAGGAGCCTGGATGGGTTCCTCCGGGAAAACTTATTCCAGATAGACCATGAGAGGTGTTCTAGGCTTCCTGGCTTTGTGGACGAGTTGCGTCCTAGCCATGGACAACACTCGTTCAAATTTTTGCTGTCTCCTTCGGTGAGCATAAAAGGCATACTAGGTAGCACCCCTATGGGGATTACCTCTTTCCCTCGGCATGTAAATGAGCCTAACAATGATCAGAATGACTATGAGGCTGCAATAGCCACACTAGAGCTCAGAGATGCCCGACTTCTGCAGCTCAAACTCAAAATGAGTTCTTCCCCAGCCCAAATCGTAGATATTCATGAGGATGGATGCGACAGGATCGACCATTAAGGCTTCCTTCGTAGTGTGTTGTGCGTCCGTCCTCTTCACTCGCGTGGGAGGACTCGGCCCATCGGCCTGGCTGCTCGGGCCTTCTCCCATCCTTAATGGTGAGGGGATGGGAGCAGGTGGCCTGTATTTAAGGCCCAACCTAGCTCTGTAAAATGTGGCTCTGTTGTGCTAGGTGTCACCCCATCTAGGGTAAAATAACCTAAATCTTAACCAGTATCAATGTTTCCAATTTTTTTGAATGCCTTCAAACATTTATGTAAGATTATCTTCCAAGCAGAATGGTAGCAAGGGCGATGGTAGCAACCAAGAGTAGTTGATCCATTCTCCACTTCAAGCTCAACATCCCTCATGGGAGGCCTGGTGACTCATGTTTATAACCCTACCAAGGATGCCATCATAGGGATCATGAAGAGGTCGGCCTGTGAATTTCTTTCCAAATCCCAGCATAAACATGAAGGTGGTTTACATGAAAAATTAAATTGGTTTTGAAATGGTAACATTTGGTCCCATAATCTATCAAAATCCGCCACTTCAATGTGCACAATTTACTCGTTGATTACTTTTAGACCAGTAATGATTTGCAACCATTGATCTAACCTTATCTTCCACCGTTGGATCTAGAACTCAATTGGTTTTATTAATTGATTATCTATGCCAGTATGTTAGTTCAACAAACATGAAAAAATTAAAATTAAATTCTACTTTTAATTTTGGTAACTTTTTATTATAAGAAACCTTTTAAAATTATAAAATTGTACTTATAAAATAATGCTTTTAAAAATAAAAGTTAAATAAGAGCATCGTTTTAGATCATGATTTTTTTAGGATGGGCCCACTTATCTTAGGAATGACCACTTCGATAGTTGCATGAATGCTCAATTAAATGATTTTAATTGAGCATTTGGATTTTATCAATTTTAAAGAGTAATTTAGATTTTACTATTTTAAGGACTAATTTAGTGGAAAAAACCATCATTTTTTTCCTTTAAAATTTCTTTTCCAAATTTGACATACATTTTGCAAGATTTTATGGTTTTTATTTAATTAAATATTAAAACAATTTAAGATATGGATTTTGTATGATACGTTAGTGGTGGGTATGTGTTGTAGTCTGTGTATGTGGTGGGAGGTGTATTGGATTTTGATGATCTCTTTTGTGAGTAGTTTTAGTTATTTTTAGTGGTTTTTTAATTTAATAGTGGATTAAGGTATTAATGGGTTGTAATCTAATATGGGTTAACTAATTAGAGTTTTGGAAGCTGTGGAATACCTAAAATATTGTATATATTGTATATATTGGAATACAGCCTGAGTGGGTCTAATGGTTAAGAACATGTGTTTCCTCCTAAGAGGTCAAAAGTTCAAATCCAGAGGGAGGTAGGGTATGTATACCTCCGTAGACTTTAGTAGAAAAATCGCTGGGAGGAGGAGGTCTCATACACCAATTTGGTGTCTGGCTTGGTCAGGCATAAACCTATGTGTACTATGTGCATGAGCAATTGATTAATTTATGTTTTACTTAAAAATATGTATACATTGTTTTACTTCACAGGTTTAACACTTATGATTAGCTCAACGTCGAATAACAAGTGGCTTTAAATGTTATGATAATAAATTCGGGAATGGCATGACTTATATCCAATAACATTTTTAATTTTTTTTATTGTTTAATTATTTAATGTCCATTAATTGATTAATTAATTTTAAACATTCAATGACATGAAAGCTACAATAAGACCTTAAACATATTTGCCAATAAATTTTTTTAAAGAATACAATTTATATTAAAAAAATATGTTTATTTTTATTGTTACTATATTTAACATTACAAATTAAAAATAAAAAATAAAACTCAATAATGAAAGTATTAATTTCAATTAATATAGTATCCCCGTTTGATATTAAATTATATTTTACACTTTGGTCACTGGATGGTTTTCATTTATTGTCCCTAACCATTTATTGACCCTGCTTTCTCTTCTAAATGAACTTTTCCCTTACCCATTATTTTGATATCAATTCACTTATGTATGATAAAATCTTTGATATGTTTCATGAGTCTTGCACCACACATCAGGCTAAACATCAACTTCTTGGTATCGAATTCAAACATAGTGTTACCGTCTCAGAACTCTTATCCCATGGTTTCAATCTACAAATTAATTCAAAACACATATGTATACAATATCATCACAATACCTAATGAAATTACATATATTTAACTCCTAAGCAATCCATGAAACTATGGAGAATTAACCCTCCACCAAATTGCATATGATATGTCAATTAGGTCAACCATGTATACATAACACCAATCACATGCCCATGGTTAATCTATGAAAACCTCTTAACATTGGTCGATGAATATAAAGAAAAGAAAATATACTATCTAGTATTGTGTTTAAACTTCTTTTAGTGGGTAAATAAAATTGATCTAGGTAGTATTAAAACGTCTAGTCTAAACGTTTTATTTTTTGGAGTTTTTACGAGCATATTTTTCCATAAATCGTTTTATTTTTTGGAGTTTTTATGGGTATATTTTTCCATAAATTTTCACTGAAATATCGTAATTTTCGGAACTCCATAATTGAATGATTGAATTTATATAATTTGAATTCCCCGAGGGTTTTTCAGGGTGCTGAATTGATTTATGCATTCAAAAATGCAATTTAAACTACCAAAAAATGATGATTTCACCAATATGTGTTTCACCCGATTATGGTGAAAAAGTTCAAAAAGTTGAATGTTCAGACAACACCTTATTAAAATAGGTCAAAATTCTAGGGGAAAAGTTCGTTGGTCCAAGTTACCATCAATTAAGTAGAACGATAACTTACAAATTCCTAAATTTGGGGGAGAATTTTAACTAAAAACATGTTGAATTTGTCCACTTATCAACTTACTCTATAAATAATTACCCACCAACTAAATTTGGAATTTCAAATCCGAATAGTCTGTCAAATTTAACTGTTTCCATAACTCGGATGCCCTTTATACATGTTTAACAAATAATGTTCACGATTTCTCAAATTTTTTTATCCTATTTGACTTTTCTCATCAACCCTGCCACCGACTACTTAGTGATCCTTATTCAATGGTGTAAGTTGATGATAATGATGATTAACGTCCACTAAGATTGAATTGGTCTATCTAACCTTAAGAGGGTAAGTGATTACTTTCCATTCTTTAGAATTTTGTTTATGTGCTCGAAAAGCATTAAGAGAAGCTTTCCAAGATCACCATAGTTTTGTTGACTTAAGAGGTTAGGAAGACTGGTAATGTGAAAAATATTTTGAAAATAAGATCTAATATGGATATAGGTTGGACAATCTAGGAGAAAGTGATTTCCATCTTCAACCTTCTTAGTGTCACAAAGGTTACACACTTTTTCATCCCATGGCATTTTAGGAATTGACTAATGCCTAGTTTCACTATTGAGTTTGTGAGAATTTGTTCTTATCTTAGCAATGCTTATTTTTTTCTTTACACTTGTCAAAACAGATAGATAATTTTGATCTTC
>SNQJ01S0023001.1:146256-164209 GCA_010110895.2 Picea sitchensis | reverse complement strand
AGCAATGCAGTTGAAGAAGTGCTACAGAAAAGGCTATCAATTATTTGCAGCCCATGTGGAGGAAACGCCTAAGGATAAGGTGTCGAATATTGAGGATCATGAGGTACTTAAAGAGTTCAAGGATGTATTCTAGGATGTACCTGGACTACCTCTGAAAAGTGATATCGATTTCTCTGTGAACTTGATGCCTGGAGTAGCTCCAGTGTCAAAGTCTCCTTATAGAATGAGTACACTAGAGCTGAAAGAGTTGCAATTGCAGCTTGAAGAGATTCTGAGGAAGGGGTACATTCTCCTAAGAATGTCACCTTGTGGTGCCCTGGTCCTGTACGTAAAGATGAAGGATGGAACGTTGAGGTTGTGCATCGATTTCAGACAGTTGAACAAAGTAACTGTCAAGAACAAGTATCCTCTGTCGAGGACCAACGATCTTTTCGATCAGTTGAAAGGTGCGAAAATATTTTCGAAGATAGATCTCAGATCGGGATATCACCAAGTAAGAATAAAGGATGAAGACATCAACAAAACCACCTTTAGAACAAGGTATGGCCATTATGAGTTCACAGTGGTACCATTTGGGTTGTCGAACACACATGCTATTTTTATGTGCTTGATGAATGGTGTATTTAGAGACTATCTATACAAGTTTGGCATAGTCTTCCTGGATGACATTTTGGTGTATTCCAGGTCAGAGGAAGAGCATGAAAAACACCTGAGGATGGTGCTGCGAGTGTGAAGAGAACACTAGTTATATGCCAAGTTGAGCAAATGCTCATTTTATCAAAGGTAGATCCATTACTTGGGGCACATTATTTCAGAAGAAGGGATCGCCATGGATCCTAAGAAGGTTGAGGCCATCAAAGAATGGTCAGCGCTAAGGAATGTGGTGGAATTTAGATCTTTTATGGGTCTAGCGGGCTATTATAGAAGGTTTATCACAAGATTCTCAATGATAGCTCACCCTATCACTTCCTTGCAAAGGAAGGAGAAAATTTTTTAGTGGACTAAAGAGTGTGAGAAGAGTTTCCAGTGATTGAAGCAGTTGTTAACCGGTGCTCCAATCTTGAGGATTGTAGATCCAAATGTCTATTTCGTGGTGTGCACAGATGCTTGTAAAGAAGGGTTGGGAAAAGTTCTCAGACATAATGGATTTGTAATCTGTTATGAGTCCAGGAAGTTGAAAGAGAACGAAAAGAATTATGCCACTCACAATTTGGAGTTGGAAACAATCATTCATGCTCTAAGGAAATGGAGACATTACCTCATGGGAAGGAGGTTTGAACTCAGAACAAACCACAATGTTCTGAAGTATTTGTTTGACCAGCCAACCTTAAATGCTAGACAAAGTAGGTGGCTGGAATTTCTGTGTGAATACGACTTTGATATCAAGCATATCAAAGGGAAGGAAAACAAGGTGGCCAATGCACTTAGCAGAAAGGTGCACAACTTACATGTTTCAGCCATTAGCATGTACAGGACTGATATTAAGGATAGAATTTTGGAAGCTGCAAATGCAGATTTGCAGTATAGAGACTTGGTAACAAAGCTACAATAGAGTGAGAGACCACAGAAAGAGGAAAATTACACCTTGGAAGCTGATGGAATACTTCTGTACAAAAACAGAGTTTATATACCCAATGTCCAGGATTTGAAACTTGCGATTCTAAGAGAAATTCATAATGTGACTTATGATGGACAGCCTAGATATCAGAAGATTGTGGCAGTAATCAAGAGCCATTACTTTTGGTCGGGTATGAAGAGAGAGATCATTGAATACATCGCTAGATGTATGGAGTGCCAGGAAGTTAAAGATAAGCATAGGCACCCAGCACGGTTGCTACAACCTTTTCCCATTCCTGAATGGAAGTGGGAAGTGGTGACAATGGATTTTATTATAGGATTGCCCAGAACAAGCAAGCTGCATGATTCAATCATGGTGGTGGTGGACAAGATTACAAAAGATGCCCATTTTATTCCACTGAAAACTACTCATAAGGCAACAGATGTTGTTGATATTTTCTTAAAAGAAGTGGCACTCTTGCACGAAATTCCTAAAACGATTGTGTTTGATAGGGACCCGAAATTCACCTCGAATTTTTGGAAAGGATTGTTCAAAGGATTCAGAATGAATCTGAACTTTAGTACAGCGTATCATCCTGAGTCTGATGGACAGACAGAGAGGGTGAACAGAGTAATAGAAAAGATATTGAGAATGTATGTGATGGACAAACCATCAAGATGGGAAGACTACCTGCACTTGGTAGAATTCACCTACAGCAATGGGTATCATGCATCGTTGAAGATGAGTCCATTTGAATCACTTTATGGAAGAAAGTGCAATACTCCAGTGAGCTAGGATAATCTAGCTGATAGAGCAGTAGTTGGGCTAGAGTTGCTCAAGGATATGGAGGACCAAATGATAAAAAATAAGAAGAATTTGAAAGATGCCCAGGACAGGAAGAAAGGTTATGCTGATAAGAATAGAACCCAAAGAGAGTTCAAAGTGGGTGATCATGTTTTCCTGAAAGTGAAAGCTAACAGGAGTTCCCTGAAACTGAGAAGTTGCTCCAAATTGGTAGACAGATTTTGTGGGCCATTTGAAATCCTGGAAAGGATTGGGACAGTTGCATACATGCTTTCATTACCTACATCTATGACTGTACATAATGTGTTTCATGTTTCATTTCTTAAAAAATATATACCTGATGCTAATCATGTTATTGACTGGAATGTGGTTCAGGTGGAACCAGAATGTGTCCTGCAAGTGCATCCTGTGCTCATATTTTACAGGAAAAACAAATAGCTCCGGAATCAAGCTATAGGGCTTGTAAAGGTACAGTGGACCTGGTATGGTCTTGAGGATGCAACATGGGAGCATGAAGATGTTATGCGGGCAAAGTACCCGCATCTTTTTGAAAATTTTGAAAAGCTTGCAGATGTAGTGTAAAGTTGCACTGAGGACAGTGCAAAAAATAAGGGGAGGGGGATTGTAATGTCCCCAAGGCCGAGCTGTGTTGTAAATCATGTTTATGAAGTATAAATATTGCATTATAAATTGTAATTATGTTTTATAGGCTGGTGAGCCAAGTATATATAAGCTGGTGGGTTATGTGATTATTAGGCCAGAGAGCCTAAGTGTTGAAGGCCAAGAGCCTGATTTTGTACATGTAACTATGCACAATATTAATAAAAATAAACATCTCTGCATGTGGGCTGACCACGATGAATGAGTGATGGGGAAATAAGCTTCCACAGAGTGGGTAAGGGATTGGGGGCTGGAAGGTGGGAAAGAGGGGCTAAGTGTTGAGCCTAGGGGCTAAGCCTAGGGGCTTAAGTCCTTGGGAATAATATTTTAATATTATTCGAAAAATGCATGTGAAATATATGTTTTATCCTAAGTTCTTTTGGAATGACAAGTGACTTCCAAATGGGGAGGAACACATGATGATGGAACGCATGCAGTTTCATGGGTGACAAGTGTCAACCCAAGTGCATGTAGTTAAAACTGTTGAATTGATCTGTGATGGGGGTTCCTCCTCCATTTCTACCATCGACCATCTGAAGGTGAATGTTGTATGACCTATGCAAGGATACCCTCATGCAACTCTGAAACTAAAAAGGCTTGTGTTTGTTCTGGGAAAGCTGGTACACCCCCTCTGTTCTGAACTATCGAGTCTGAGTCAACCCCTATGTGGATTTCTTTTCACACATCCCTAAAAAATAGAGCCGTGAGTCTATATTGTGTTGTCGGATTGAGAAAAACAAAGTGTCCCATCCTTGCTGAGCCTTGTTATGTTGTTGCACCTATATGTTGCTACCCTGGGGTGTTCATGTCTGGGTTCTAGTGGATTGTGGTGGTCGTGCAGTGTTTGACAGCATGTGGCTTGTTGGCCAGTATACACAACACTCTCTCCAGGTGAGAGAGTGCACGGAGGAAGGAGAGAGCTCCTGGAAGGAACCCTGTAGCTGCCACAGAGCTCAGAGATTTTCGGTTCGGTCTGTTGCTTAAGCCTAAGGCAAGGGAGGTTAGCAGCCGAAGGACTGTCTAGGTGACAGAGAAGGCGTATACTCCTAGGGTGGAACAGGCATGTGGGGAAGGAGAGTCTTTGGGCAGTGGGCATAAGTGGTTCCTGGGAGAGAATCCTTCCTTGTGACTGCATGTTTTTCCTGTAACCTCAGCCTAGCCTAGGATTCCTTGCCTTGGGTGGAGCTTAGTCCCAGCTCGAGGGTGACCCACTACTGAGCTTGATGAGCAGTGTGGTCTAAGGCTAGGAGGTTCATGGAAGGCCTGCATGTGGTTGGCAAAATTACCACAGTTTCAGAGATAAGTATCAACTTATGCTTTAATTATGTTTTGCATGCCTATGTTGCTTACGTTTATCATGTATTCCATTGAAATCATGAATTACTATTAATCCCATTAAATCTACATGTTAGAAGTAATATTGTGCTTACTCTGAGTTTAAATGTGTTTAATTTGATTTAAATTCATGTTATATATAAATAAGTATGAGAATATTGTTTCGCATAGTAGCGTCTTCCCGACCATTGGGATGGATGACGGTCGGGGGAGACGTTACATTTTCCCTCTCTCAACTCTAAGATATCTTATCGAATTAAAGGATACAACTACTTAACATTCATTACATTAAATGTCCACAACCGAAAGATGAGATAAAATGCTCAAGATCTGTATTACAATCCCCGAAACATAACATCAACTATATCTTTTCAAATATTACATTAATCTGCTTCATTTTGAAATTCAAAATGTCTTCAAAATGAGCGTTGGCATATCCATTTGTCCTCCATTCATGCTTGCTAGCGATGCCCCTGCATCATCTCTCTTTAGGGATAAGATATCAACATTCTAGCTAGTTTGTGTGCTTTTCATTTTACAACCTTTTGAATTCCATTCAGTAATAGAATCTGAGTTAATTGTATTAATGTGTTTCTTGCAATATATCTATGTTTGTTTTCTTGTTATATCTCTTTCTTCATTTCATTCTCAATATAATAAAGATCATCTTCCCAATACATTAACTCCTTTTTAGCATCTCTCTTCAATTTTAGGTTCTTTAACTCCATTTCACAAAAAATATCATTCATATTTTAATTGAAGATATTTGCTATATCTTTCTCCAAAGTCAATATATGTTCATGAGAGTCTTTGAATTTGACCTTTTCCCATTCTATAGTTTTCCTTTTAATTGTCTTTAGATTGTTACTAAAGTGGTACATAGCTAAGTCCTCAAATTGACTATGATAATGCCTCAATTTATCTTGAACTAGGTCTTTTAATTTTGGGTCCTTGATCTAATGATAATTAAACTTAAAAGGACCAAGGGGTTTTATGGTCATAACCCCCAATTCAAGAAATATTATAACATGAATAAATTATGCTCCTTCTCCTATCTATGATATGATGCTACCCCTACTATCCGCAAGTTTCTCAACTACCAAAAAATGATCACGTCTCTAGGAGATAACACCATCCCCAACCCTATTGTTCCTCTAGGTCAGTTTCATAGATATAGGCTCTATATTACAAAGACCACCATAATCAATATTATTTTGGAAATAGTTAGCCATAGGTTCCATCCTTCTCACTTACCCCACACTTCATCTTATCTTAGGATGAAATTCATATCTCCTCATTACATTGTCCTTCATCTAATCTGAATTGCCGAAAAAGGAATCCCAATGAAATCCCCTAGTCAAGTATCTACCTTTGGAGAGAAAAACTTCACATAAATGGAATTATGAATAAAATAGATAGGCCTATCCACCTGCAATATGATGTGCTTTTTCATTTTTTTTTTTAATTTAATGATGTTAATTTTTTTTATTTTTTTTCGGGTTTTTTAAATTTTATTTCTAGTTTTTACATAGTTTTTTTTTTCAAAAGTGGGTATTCTTCTTTTTTTAATTTCCTTTTCATCATTTGTTTTTTTCTGCTAATTTTTTTTAACATTCAAAAAAAATTTGAAAAGACCAAAACAAAAATCATTATAAAAAACATTTAAACAAAAATGAAAGCCAATGTTAATACTTTATAACTAAGAAAATTCAAAATGTAAATAAAGTACCTAAAAAAATGGTGATTTTGGACAACACTTTACAAAACAAGTGTAAAAAAAAGCACTAAATGAGACCTCTAAAAAATGACAACTTTGGAGGGGTCTTGACAAGTAGGTAATTACATTTAGATTGAAATTAGTTGAAATTTCATGGAATTGGTGTTGTTAGGTCAATATTAGAAGTAATATTCAAAGTTTCAATAAAAAATTTAAAGCAGGGGGGTAGAATCTTCAGTGTTATGTGGACAAGATCTTCAACTTCCATCTTCCTATTGATAGCCTTCAATTGATCTTAGATATCCTTAATTATTACTAAATGATCTGGCAGAGAATCATATTATTCCATCTTAATAGAAAACAAAATATTATTCAAAAAAGACTCTACCTTTTTTTTGAGGTTTGTTGAAAATTTTGAACATTATTCTAAATTATGAATGAACCATCACCAATTTGAACTTCAGGAAGCATCTAATCTATCTATCATCAAAAACATAATGAGAATGTTAAAATCTCTCTATTATTCGCATCATACTTTTCTCAGACATCATTAATCTAATTTCACTAGCCTGGATCAATTTAAATGTCATTTCTTTTAAGATAAAATATAACAAATTTGTTTAAGTATAATTTATTTTAGGTTTAATAATTATCTAATAAATTATATTAATTATTCAATATGAATGTGACTAATGGTAAACGATACTTACACATCATAAAAACACTTCATTCTTATGGTTTTTTTTACATTTTAGAATAGTCATAAAAGAAATTGAAGGTAAACTTCAAACTTATGACAATGCTTGATGCACACCCATGAAGGTATGTAGCCTTGAACTATCTTGAATATGAAACTAATATTCACACGATCATATTAAGGCCCCAATCCTGCCCTATTGTTACACACCAAAATGTCACACTTAAGTGTTGCACCTATTTACCCCTAAGTGTTGCAAGTGTCATATCCACCTTACTAAGTGTTGCATGCACTTCGTCAAGTGTCATATGCACTTTACTAAGTGCCACATGCAATTTACTAAGTGTCACAACCCCTTTAAACCATGAAATAAAATCTATCATAATCCCTAAGTCATTTTGGAGGAAGAAACCCATCATTTGAAATCCGAAAACATGCCTTTTACTTGGAATTTTAAGCATTTTTGGAGGGTTTTTGAAGGTCAACGTACCCCTTCCCATGTTTAGGGAGTGTTGATCTCCTATAAATGTGCCATTTCCCATTTATAGGGAACTTTGATCCCATTTTTCAATTCCCCGTGTTTAGTTCCAAGGGAGCGTTGATGTGGTCAAAGGAGGTTAAAATCATCCCACCTTTTTCTAAGGGAAGAAATATGAGGAGATTCAAGTTTGTTTGGGTCAAGGATTCAAGTCACCCTACTTGGATCCATCCTAGCCAACCTCAAAAAGACAAATACCAACTTATGGAGTAAAATTCTCAACCATTTCCCAGAAGATATCATGGTCTCTAAGCCTCTAAATCCTATATAATGAGGGCATTTCCATGGTGAAAGGGGAGGAATCCATTGAAGCATCATCATTATGATCTCAAAACATTCATGCAAGGGTTGTACTTGAGAGCTTGGAGAAGTTTCTGCAACATGAAAGGTTATTTTTAAGTTCTTTCTTTATTGTCTTTCCATTAATATAAAATTGGCATGTTCCCTTCAAGTTCATTTGTTCAAACATATGCTTGTCTATTGTTTTTTTAGTCATCGTAGATAGATCTATTTTCTCTAACCACATAGAGTAGAAGAAGGGTATTCCTTGTTCTCCATTGCAGGTCCTGTCTTGCACCTAGGAGCTTGGAGATCAAGGTCAAAGGTTGGAGTTTCAAGGAAGACCATCGTAAAAAGGGATGCCACAGTCTCTTCCTTCTAATTTTTTTTGGTCAAGAATATATAAAGGGATGTTAGTGTTCACTTGCTAGCTTTTGTCTTTCCACTTTTCATATGCACCTTACTAAGTGTCTCATACACTTTGTCAAGTGATGTATGCACCTTAATAAGTGTCTAATGGACTTTACTAAGTGTTGCAACCCCTTGACACCATGAAATAACATTTTCCATAATCCCTAACTCATTTTAGAGGGAGAACCCCATCATTTGAAAGCCAAAAACATGCCTTTTACTTGGAATTTTGACCATTTTTGGAGGGTTTTTGAAGGTTAATGGCCCCCTACCCATGTATAGGGAGTGTTGATATCCTATCAATTCCCCCCTTCCCATGTATAGGGAGCATTGATGCCATTTTTCAATTCCATATTTCCAGTTCCGAGGTTGCATTGATGTGGTAAAAGGAGGTTATAACCATCCCACTTTTTTCTAAGGGAAGAAATCCGAGGAGATTAAAGTTTATTTGGGTCAAGGATTCAAGTCACCCTACTTGAATCCATTCTAATAAACCTCAAGAAGTCAAATAAAAAATTATGGAGTAAAAATCTCAACCATTTCCCAAAATATGTCATGGTGGTTAAGCTTCTAAACCTTATATAATGAGGGAATTTCCATGGTGAAAGGGGAGGAATTCATTGAAGAATCATCATTTTGATCTCAAGAGGTTCATGCAAGGGCTGCACTGGAGAGCTTGGAGAAGTTTCTGCAATGTCAAAGGTGATTTGTAAGTGCTTTCTTTATTTTCTTTCCATTAATATAAACTTGGCTTATTCCCTTCAAGTTCATGTGTTCAAACATATGCTTGTCTATTGTTGTTTCAGTCACCGTAGATAGATCTATTTTCTCTCACCATGTAGAGTAGAAGAAGGAGATTCCTTTTTTTCCATTTTAGGTATTTTCTAGTGCCTAGGAGCTTGGAGATCAAGGTTAGAGGTTGGAGCAGTGAGGATGATCATCGTAAAAATTTACGCCACATTCTCTTCCTTCTCATTTTTATTGGTCAAGTAGATCTAGAGAGATGTTAGTGTCCACTTGTTAGCTTATGTCTCTCCACCTGTCTTTAGTTCCTTGCATCAATATTCTTATAAAGTGTTACCACCATTAGTTTATCTTATGAACTCAAACTTTAGGGGACATCTGTTACACACCAAAATGTCACACTTAATTGTCGAACCTATTTACACATAAGTGTCGCAACTGTCATATGCACCTTACTAAGTGTCGCATACACTTCATCAAGTGACGTATACACCTTAATAAGTGTCGCATGCACTTTAATAAGTGTTGCAACCCCTTGACACCATGAAAGAACATTTTTCATAATCCCTAAGTCATTTTGGAGGAAGAAACTCATCATTTGAAACCCAAAAACATGCCTTTTACTTAGAATTTTGACCGTTTTTCGAGGGTTTTTTATGGTCAATGCCCCCCCGCCCATGTGTAGGGAGAATTGATCCCCTTTTTAAATTCCATGCGTTCAGTTCTCATGGATCGTTGATGTTTTCAAAGAAGGTTATAACCATCCCAGCTTTTTCTAGGGGAAGAAATATGAGGAGATTCAAGTTTGTTTGGGTCAAGGATTCGAGTCACCCTACTTGGCTCCATCCTAGGAAACCTCAAGAAGAAAAATCCTAACTATTGAAATAAAATAATCAACCATTTCCCAAAATATATCATGGTGTTTAAACCTTTAAACCCTATATAATGAGGGTGTTTCCATGGTGAAAGGGGAGGAATTCATTGAAGCATCATCATTCTGATCTTAAGAAATTCATGCAAGGGATGGAATATAGAGCTTGGAGAAGTTGTTGCAACATCAAAGGTGATTTGTAAGTTCTTTCTTTATTCTCTTTCCATTAATATAAACTTGGCCTATCCCATTCAAGTTCATGTGTTCAAACATATGCTTGTCTATTGTTGTTTCAGTCATCATACATAGATATATTTTGTCTAACCACATAGAGTAGAAGAAGGAGATTCCTTGTTGTCCATTGTTGGTCCCATATTTCCCCTAGGAGCTTGGAGATCAGGGTCAAAAGTTGGAGCAACAAGGATGACCATCATAAAAAGGTACGCCACATTCTCTTCCTTGTCCTTTTTGTTGGTCAAGTAGATCTAGAGGGATGTTAGTGTCCACTTGTTAGCTTTTTTCTTTGGGTCAATAATGGTCTTGATCCCAAAGGGGAGTTCAACCTATCCATAGGGTGAAATTTCTCACAACGGAAAAATGGAGACCAAACTGGGGAATGAACTTTGACTAGTATTCCCTTGGTCAGTCTAGTCCTTGTTGAGTCTTGTTTGTGATTTGATATTGTTTTATGCTTGTTTTTGAATCATTCCTCTTCCCTCTGTCTCATTGAGAAATTTTCAGAGTCATTGGCCTGACCTCTGCTAAGTCTAGGGAAATTTTGGTGTTTTTCCAATACTTCTAGGCATCAACACTCCCCCATAGTGTCTTACAGAGTATTTATTACCATTATCAATTCTCTCCCATAGTGTTTTATAGAGCATTGACCCTTGTGCAATGCCCTATCTCCCTTGTTATAGGAGTGTTTGTTGGAGTTACTTCACACACAACTAGGATTTATTTTTCTTAAGGTTTTTCCTATGTTTATTAGTCATTATTCAGTCTCCTATATTTTAGGGAGAATATTCCTCTAGGGATAATATTCTCTTCAGTTTGATCAATTGAGTGGAGTCTAGATGCTACATTGGGATTATCACCATGCAACATTGGGATCATCACCAACTAATGCACATTTTCCTTGGGATAATCACCAGACTAGAACATAACCCTTGATTCAATGATCTCCTCCTCACTTCACTCTATTTCAGTTTGTTAACTAAAGACTAATAGACTAGTTAAATCAACTAGGTGGCAGTTCACTCCTATAACTTCCCGAGAGACTAGACTAGGTGGCAGTTTACTCCTGTAACTATTGGTATGTGTCTAGATCATTCTAGACCACCATTATGGTGCATTGGATTCTCCTCCAGTGCACATTGATTGAGTTATATAGAGTATATCATGTGTAACATTCATTCATTTGGTTAATGGTAATTCTTCCATTATTTCTCTTCTGCTTCTCTTTTCTTCTATTTTCTTTGCAACCATGTATTTTAATTCCCATCTAGATATGTTATGTGTAGGTTCAAAACATTTACATGGTATCAAAGCCGACATAATTCTAGATAAAAGACACACCAAATTATTTTTTGTAGGTATTGAACATTGAAGACAACGGAAAAATGGAATTTCCAAAAGAATTCATACTTACACCTTACAACTTATTTGCATGGAAGAAAAAGATGATAATGCATATTCGAAGTAGAGGATTTTATAGGTTAACCATGAACACATAGGCATAACCAATATCAGCCCTAGAAAAATACAAGTATCTAAATCGAATGGATGAAGCATTCAAAACAATATGCAGTCTCATTTCTCCTGAACTTCTCTTTCGCATATCTACCTGTAAAACCCCCAATGAAGCCTGGACCACCATGGAAGGGATTTTTGGAAAATAGGATGAGATGAGGGGACACATGATTGAGGTGGAATTTCTCACATTGGATCCAAAAAGCTTCTACAATCTCCAATATTTATTTACCAAATATATGGATTTGTTGTCGCAACCAAGGCTTGCAGGGTTGATAAATCTAAGGATGAGAAACAAATGGTTCTCACCATTCTCTCCAAACTTGGTCCAAAATATTTACTGTTTGTATCCACTTTTCATTCAGTTATATTCACATCTGGATCTACCTGGAAGATTCCCTCTCTTGAGGACTTTATCGAGTCTCTGACACAAGAGAAGAACAAGCTCATCAATATGGGAAAAATCAAAGGCCCAAAGGCACATGAACTTACTATGCAAGATGGTAGTGGCCATTAATATCATAAATATAAATATAAAGACAAAATGAAAGAACATGCAAATCCAAAGAAGGAAGGGTACTCAAAACCCTTCAACGATGCCTCCAGATCCAAAGGTGGAAAGGGAAGAAAAGGGGATAAATGCACCATAAAGGATTTCATCCATAATCCACATGTATGAAGAAACATATTGATATAATGACCCAAATACTTAAAAAAAACAACCTTGGAGATTGCATCCCCGAGGGTGCCAAGAAGAAGAAGCTAGAAGATCAGAATCCTAAGAAATACAATTCTAGCCATGCTTTGATTGCCGTCAACTCCTCTCCCGATGGTTGGATCGTAGATTCAGGAGAATCACACCACATGGATGCCACAAAGGAAGTCTATTCTTCATTGGATGCATGTAAAGGTATTCCTATTCTTATGGGGGAAAAATCTCCAGTCGAGGTCACCGACAAAGGAAGGATTGAACTCACAAATAGAAGCTTCAAGAATTTGCTACACGTTCCCAAACTTTCCGTCAATCTTCTCTCCGTGTATCAGATGACTAACAAAAAAACCAGAAATAAAGTCATATTAACACCTAATGTAATGGATATCTATGACATGAAAACCAATTCCAGGGTTGCTACTGGTGAGGTAAATCATCATTCTACACTCTACACATTTTATGAATTTATTGAACCAGATTCTGCATTACTACTTACCCATGCTGATGAAAGTAGTAGGATATGGCATGAAAGGTTCGAGCATTTAAATTTCAGATATATGAAACAACTTAGAAAGAAGGGAATGGTTGATGGTCTACCTGACATCCACTTCTCCAAAGGAATTTGTGAGGGATGTGTTCTTAGAAAAAACCCTCAAGAGAAATTCGACAAATGAAAGACTCAGAGAGATTCCTCTCCTTTATATCTGATCCATAGTGACCTCATGGGACCTTTTTTGCATCCATCAATCAACAAAGAAAGATATGTGCTCATTTTTCTTGATGATCTCTCACGCTTCACATGGATTTTCTTTCTCAAGAAAAAATCATACATCTTTCAACACCTCAAAGATTTTAAAGCCCTTGTTGAGACACAGTCAAGAAAGAAAATAAAGATCCTATGAACTGATAACGGGGGAGAGTATGTCAACCATGAGATCCAGAATATTTTTCATGAGGCAGGGATTCAGTTGCAGCACATGGTTTCCTATACTCCATAACAAAATAGAGTTGTTGAGCGGAAAAATAGATCTCTAAAAGAGATGGCATCTTGCATGCTACATGCAAAGTCACTTACACAAAGATTATGGGCCGAATCACTTAATTGTGAAACCTACATCCAAAACAAATCTTCTCATAGATCTGTCAAGGATAAGACCCCCTACGAGGCTTAGAGCAGCCTCAAACCAGAAGTGACCCACTTTCGTATTTTCAATTCACGTGCATGGGCCTGGATTCCCTCTGAAAAGAGGAAGGCACTTGATCCACAGAGAACAAAGTGTATGTTTGTTGGATAATCCAATGGTGTGAAGGGATATAGACTTATTTATCTTTTCTCAGACCAACTCATCATTGAGCAAAGTTTCTAATTCGAGGAAAGTGTCTCGCATGTACCTCAATAGCCGCATGCAGACACCTTTTTTCTTCCACCTGTCAGAGATGATGAGCATGCACATGTCGACTCTTCTTCAGATGAGAGTTTCAATTCAAAGGATTTAGATGATCTAGATACATATTCAATACATTCATATGCAGAGTCAGCGCATGCATATGTAGATGTAGAGCTAGAGCCGAGTCCCAAGTGGGATCATACTACTCTTCAGGATGCAGGGAATCTTGTTGGGGATCCAACTAATACTAAGAGTACTTGACATGATTTTGAGAAGCCTCCTCTTGCACTCATTTCCACATAAATGTTTCCACCTAGGCATATTTTCTTGGTTCAGTCTTCAGATCCATAGTATTATGGGGAGGTTGTAGGAAATCCCATTTGGGAATCCGCCATGTAGGAGGAGTACAACTCCCTCCTCGAGAACCAGACTTGGGATCTGGTTCCCCTTCCTTTAAGAATGAAACTTGTTAGGTGCAGAGGGGTCTATAGGACCAAGAGAGCACTGGATGGAAATATTAGAAGATACAAATCCATTATAGTTTCCAAAGGCTTTCAGTAGGTGCATGGAATTGACGATGATGATACCTTTGCTCTAGTAGATAATATGGATTCCATACATTTGGCACTTTCCATTATGGCAGTCAAGGGATGGGAAGTCCATCAAATAGATGTGAAGAATGCATTTCTTCATGGTGATCTCTCTAAGGAGATCTATATGGAGCACCCCCAGGGATTTATGCAGGATTCATCTTTGGTATGTCAACTGAAGAAATATATTTATGGCCTCAAGCAGGCTCCGAGGGCATGGTATTACAATATGGAATCCTACCTGTTGTCACATAACTTTGTATGTTTTAAATCACACCTGAATGTTTACATGCTCAGGACGATTTATTCACTTCTACTCCTAGTTTTGTATGTTGATGATTTGTTGATCACTGGTTGCTCGACTTCAGTGATTGCTGCAGTCAAGAGGATTATGCATGACAGTTTCTTGATGATGAACATGGGTCCGCTACATTTCTTCCTTGGACTCAATATCAGTCAGGATGCATCAAGCATCAAACAGTCTCAAGACAAGTATGCACGAAATCTCCTTGAGAGATTTCACATGACAAACTGCAAGTCTTCTCTAAATCCTTTCCTATCAAGAGTCAGACTTGAGGATGGCGGGGACACTCCATTGTTTGACATCACACTGTATATATAGCTAGTGGGGATCTTGTTGTATCTCACACACTCCAGACCGGACCTATCCTATGTAGATGGTAGAGTTTCTAGGTTCATGCAAGAGTCGCATGAGCTACATTGGAAGGTTGCAAATCATATCCTTTGATACATACAACGCACCATCACCTTTGGGATTCACTATTCAAAAAACTCTACATTGGACCTCATCAGGTTCACTGATTCTGATTGGGCTGGCGATAACATTGATTGCAAGTCCACATCTAGTTACTCACTCAGTCTTGGTTTCAGACCTATTTGTTGGTTGAGCAAGAAGCATGATGTTATTTCTCTATCTTCAGTCGAGGCAGAGTATAGAGGGGTAGTTAACATAACCATTCAGGCTATGTGTCTACAAAATTTTCTCACTTAGTTGGGCATTCAGTTTCATCGGCTGATCGTCATTTGGTGTGACAACCAGAGCACTCTGAAGTTTTGTAGAGATCTAGTTCAGAAGTAACGGATGAAGCACATAGAGATCCACACACACTACATCCAAGACTTAGTACATGATGGGATCATCAACCTGGAGTTTATTCCTTCAGCAGAAAAAAATGAAGAAATATTCACCAAGTCCTTCACTGAGAAGAAGTTCCATTCTTTACGCAGTCGTCTTGGAGTGAAGGACACAATTTCCTAGCAACTGTCAGTTCTTTTTTTTACATACATTGTACTTTGAGGGGGGGGGTTTCCCATGATGTTTTCCCCCTTTCCTCGCTTTATTTTAGTGTATGTTTTTTATTTGGGTACCCAACATGGCCTCATTTTCGATACCCATTCTTTATTTTCACCATAGTGATGTTCAGGGGGGTGTTGGAGTTACTTCACACACACCTAGGATTTCCTTTTCCTAAGTTTTCTCTTATGTTTATTATTCATTATTCAATATCCTATATTTTAAGAAGAATATTCCTCTAGGGACAATATTCTCTTCAATTTTCACTTCAGTTTGATCAGTTGAGTGGAGTCTAGATGATACATTGGGATTATCACCATGCAACATTGGTATCATCACCATCTAATGCACATTGACGTTAGGATCATCACCATACTAGCGCATTACCCATGATTCCCTGATCTCCTCCTCACTTCACTATGTTTCAGTTAGTTAATTGAATATTGATAGACTAGTTAATCCAGCTAGGTGGCAGTTCACTCCCGTAACTGCCTAAGAGACTAGACTAGGTGACAATTTACTCCCGTAACTGTTGGTGTGTGTCCAGATTGTTAGCACTCCAAAAATTTGTTGGGATGAGAAAATGAATGACAGAGGTAACCTACAGACCAACTTTAAGGCCGGAAAATAACCTTTCTGACCAAGAGAGGGCTTTCTTTGAGACTTTGTCTCTATACAGATAATGGCTTTGAATTGTCAGCTAGGTTTAACATGTTCGTGAAGTATTTATGATTCTGTTGGCAAGAGAATACAAAACCTTGGGCCATGGAGTCAAATTCCAATGAGGATAAAGGCTAAGTAGGAAATGAACTTTTAGTTCAAAGTTGTTGTGTGTGGCAAGAGAAAAATACATGAAGTAACTCAGAGCACCATTGGAGATGAATTATAAATTACTTAGAAGAAAACATAGGAGTCTAAATGGATAAGTCTAGAGCATTGCGCGATGAATTTTAGATTTATATAATGTTCTGATTTAAATAGAATACAGACATGGATATACATAACACATGAAACATGTACATAAGAGAGATCACAATACATCAAACCACCACCATTAGAATATTTTCATCAAACTCTCAAGACCTTTACATTATATTTCAATCAGGTTCAAAAGTTACATTCAACAGTCACTACCTACATTACTTTTCCAACCAACCCAGATTACATTGAAAATATTCAATATATAGAAAAAGGATGTGCTGCTTGGGATGCCATGACCCCCAAATACTACTACTAGAAATTAGGCTCTGGTTATTGTTTTCCAGATGATCCTTCAGATGACACTTATTTAGAATAAAAACTTGACTGGTACCCAATCATGTAATAACCAACGTCTTTTCCATGACGGTTCAGTCATCAGCAAGATTCCATCGTTAAGAAGTGATGTGTTAGCACTTCTCCTTTGAAAGGTCATCTAGATGATCGAGCATTTTGTCAGACTCCTTCCACCTAGTGTAATGAATTTGATTGGTGTTGCATGATCATTGGTTGTGGTATGCATGTGGCGGGTAACTGTGGACTGTCACTTATGTTTCCAAAATGGCAACGATGGTCAGAGGACAACACATTTCTTCAAAATTGTTGTGTGTTCAACCTACACTTTTCTTTCATGATAGGTGGGTTTTCAGAATCCACGCAATGTATATCCATCATGCAGATACATGTCAGATTCCTTACTTCTTGGTAGGAAACAAGACACAGGGAGAAAGGAATTTCGTGCCACGTTCAAAAAGAGAATAACGGGGTCGGATCAATTATGTTTCTAACATTATCTGCAGTCTTGAATTCTAATCATTTTTCTGAGGGACCAATTGTGCCTTTTTAGATTCTTTACCTGTTTTTGCAAGACCCCATTACCCTTTAAATTCACTTGAGCACTAGATAGAGCTATGTGGACTTTTTCTATGTCCGGTCCACATTCTTTGAAATGCTCCACTATTTTCTCCTATTACATTCTTTGTGCTTCTCTCAACTGGATGATCGTGTCTTGCACTTATTTAAGCTCTCTCTTGAGCCAATTCTTATTCCCTTCTTAGCTCTATGATGTTGATGCCTTGACAGGTTTTTTCACTAACTGCTTTCTCAACTCTCTGTTCTCCTGGTACAACTCAACAATGGGGAGATGTGATTCCTTTAGCTATGGTGATGGCTCACAAACATCCATTCTTTCAGTGCCCTACCTTCTCCGTCTGTTGCAGATTTCTTGTCTTAAATCTTCGACAGGTTCCAGCTGAACAACGTGCATGAGTAACTTCTTAGCAACCAAATTGGCGCACGGTTCACTTGGAGCCTAGGCCTCCCCAAGATATTTGTTCTTCCTTGGCCATTCTCTTTTCAGGGGTATTTGTTGTTGAGGGGATGAGACTTCCACTGTATTTCCATTTTTTGAAGCCCCTTCTATTCCCGCCTCAGCGCTATGGGATGTTGATTCTTTCGTGGGTAGAGGGGGATCTCCTTTGGGGTCCCTGGGGATGTTGGCTGAAAGAATAAATGAATCCCATGTTAGAAAAAACAGGAACGCAGAGCAATAAAATAAAACAAATGCAGAAATAAAACATAGAAGACACACAATACAAGAGAGACAC
>SNQJ01S0023001.1:117172-140292 GCA_010110895.2 Picea sitchensis | reverse complement strand
TGATTGATTTATAAATGACCCAAATGTCTGTCTAATACATAGTTAGCTAATGCATCAGTTAATGTATTTAGACATCTAGGAATATGTTGATACTCAATATAATCAAAATAACATTCCAATAGGCGAATTCGCAAATACACCCGTAACAAAGTAGGACTTCGAATAGAATAGACATTACTTAACTGTAGTACTACGAGCTGGGAATTGAGTTGCACAACCAAGTGACGGATACCGAGCGAGATAGTGTCAATCAACAATTCAATAACGGTGCTATACTCTGCAATATTGTTGGTTGCACGGCCGAGGCACACTCCTCATAAAGTGACAAGTTCGTTTGTAGGGGCGTAAATTGCCCATGCAACAGAAGCAAGGTTCTGAGTACTACGTCTAGCCCCATCAGCGAAGCCAAAGTAGGGTAGTGAAGACTGTAACATATAGAAATCAAACACAATGTCACATAAGGGCAGAGACCAGATAATGACAAAATCAAACTACAGTAACACACAAGAAGTATGATACAATAAAAATACAAGTACTTATGCACAAGTGATCTTATGCATAGTACTTCTTCAAGTACAACTCATTTTTGGGTTCACTCAAAGGGATACCATCGTAATCTACTAACTCGTAAGCTCCTTTTTCCAAAACTCATCTAACGATATAAGGACCTTGCCACATGGCTTCGAATTTTCCAGCTCCTAGCATATCTTGATCTTGTTCGTAGAGGAGAACCAGATCTCCTTTGGAGAAAACGCGAGGCTTGACATGTTTGTCGTATTGGGCCTTGACACGTTTCTTCTGGGCTTCTATGACTAGGGTCTCATCGCGTCGAGTTTCATCTAATCGCATAAGATACAATAGACGTTATTCCTTAGCAGAAATGTTTGGTAGGAGTTCAACAACTAGTTTTGAAGAGGGTATCTTGCATTCGATCGGGAGAATGGCTTCCAAACCATAGACTAACTGGAAAGGTGTAAACCTAGTAGCGGAATTAATGGATGTCCTGTAAGACCGAAATGATGAAAACAACATTATGTGCCAACTTGTTTTGTGAATCCCTATCATTCGTCAGAGTATAGTTATGAGAACTTTGTTAATCGCTTCAACTTGCACATTGGCTTGTGGGTAATAGGGCGTTGAGTTTTCATGGTGAAGATCGAACTTTTCAGTGAGTTCAGACATCATGAAGTTTCTAAAGTGGCTACCGTGATTAGTGATGATAGCCTGAGGAATACCAAAACAAGCTATGATGTGATTGAAAATGAATAATGTTGCGGTCTTTCCAGTATTTTCAAATGTTGGCATCGCCTTGGCCCATTTCGTAAAATAATCTACGGCTACAATAATGTATCCATGCCCCCCGGATGAGTGGGGGTGACATGTCATGAAATCAATGCCCCATTTCTCAAAGGGACCAACAAAGACCACATGGTGAAGAGGAGCGGGGTGTGACCGTATCTTATGATTATAGGTCTGGCAAGCGTGGCATTTTTGGATGGCGATTATGCAATCGTTAAATAAAGATCACGTAAGATCTTTTGGGTAGTAGCATAACCAGACATATGACCACCACAGGCTCTAGAATTGCAGTCATTTAAGGCTTTCTTGGCTTCGTCGAACATGAGGCAATATCGAAAAACTGAGTCAATCCCCTGACGATAAAGAGTGTCCCCGAAGATAATATATTGACGGGCTTGGTAGCGTATTCGACGTCGGTCAGTACTGAACAAATTGGGCCGAAAAGTATGGGTTTGGAGATATATGATGATATTGCCATACCAAATATCATCGGAACTAATTAGGAAAAGGGATTCATCAAGTAATGAATCGGCTGCTACATTTTCCATTGTAGAGTAGGGAAAGTCGCATATCAGCTCAGAAAATACTAAGGACTTCTTGGACTTGGCTCGTTCAAATTCCAAGTCAAACTCCTGGAGTATCACGATCCATTTGAAGTATTTTCTCCTAGCAATTGATGCGTGAGAATCTGTTGCATAGGGTTGCAGTTAGAAATCACCATAGTCTTGCAAGAGAGGATATAGTGCCGGAAACATTGAACTGCTTGGACGGCTGCCAAGGCCAGTTTTTCAACATGTAAATACTTGGTTTTGGTAGGTGTTAGACTTCGACTCAAGTAATAGATAACATGTTTGTCATGAGAATCATCCTCTTGGATGAGAACCATAGCAATGGTGTAATCCGAGGCTGTGAGCTAGAGGAAATAATCGCGACTGTAATCAGGGGGGAATAGAAGAGGAGCACATTTCAGGGACAGTTTCAAAGCTTTGAATGCTTTGTTTGTGATGGTATCCCATACGAACTAAGACCCCTTTTTGAGTAGTCACGTAAATCCATGAGTTGTCTCGACGTAGTTCAGGATAAAACGATGAAGAAAGTTTTCTTTCCCTTGCAAACTTTGTAAATGGCGAAGTGTAGAAGGAGGAGGGAGATTAAGAATCACCTCAACCTTTAAAGGATCTACCCTGATACCTTGATGCGAAACAATAAAGCCTAGAAGTCGGTCAGATTCCACGCAGAAAACGCACTTGTGAGGATTCAAGCGTATATGGTAAAGCCGACAACAGATGAAAATGGCTCGAAGGTGGATTGGATGATCAACTTGGTGCATGGAATGAGTGGGTAAGTCGTCAATATATGGTTGCACAATGTGTTTGATATCATGGAAGGCATAAGACATAGTGCGTTGAAAAGTTGCGCTAGCATTCTTGAGACCAAAAGGGAGTTTCCGATAGGTGAAAGTGCCCCAAGGACAAATAAAAGCAGTCTTGTGTTGGTCCACGGGAACAATATTGATTTGATTATATCCGGAGAAACCATCCATCAAAGAGAAGATTTCTCTTCTGGTGCAATCGTCGACAATCTGATCGACGAAGGGGGTAGGAAAGTTGTCTTTGGGACAAGCTTTGTTAATATCCCTATAATCAACACATACACAGATTGTGCCTTGTTTCTTGTCGATCGAGACAAGATTGGAAACCCATTCAGTGAGGGCCACCGGATAAATAAAGTCGGCTTTGAGAATTTTTTTGACTTCAAGTTTAATAGCGGTCACTTTATGTGGGTGAACTGGAAGAAGGCATTGCCAGACGGGTTTAGCATATGGGTATGTCATGATCTCATGTATCACAATGTTAGGGTCGATACCCAACATTTCTTCGTAGCTCCAGGCGAAGACGCCACGAAATTATTTGAAAAGTGACTTGTAGGTGGTGATTTCATCAGGGGAACACGAAGCTCTGATATGCACATTTTCGACAATTCCAAGTTTGATGGATATGTCGAGGGGAATAGTGGGTGAGATATTGCTTAATTTCCCTTTAGAAAACACATCGTGTGTGGACTCGAGAATGGTTTAAATGACTACAACGGTCAACAGAGTCGAGATCCATTGGTAGCTCTTGATGGTGTGTTGTTCCAGGAACATAATGGAATGGTGATGTCCATCGATCCAAGGGGTGTCTTCCATGATAGACATAATCATCTCATCCATGGGAAAGATGACATGGAAAAGATTTGGAGATAATTCACCAAGAGAGGGGGTATAAGGGGTTGCCGATTGAATGGCCTGATAGGCAGATTCGATCGAACTCAAAGGCATTTCGTCATCGTAATGAAGATGATCGCCAGGCTCAGGTACCATCCATGGATCGTGAGACACAGGGGTTCCATGAATCATTGTGGAGATCATGTTAATTGAAGTGACAGAAGAGTGTGTAACATCGAGCGGTGGAATGGGGAAAGTGCCCATTAACGAGGAGTCTTTGAGAAGACCTACACCAACATTCCCGTAACCCCGTGGGGTTTTAGCGATGAACGGTATGTTGCTAGTATGTGTATCTAAGTTAAATAAGGCTAATTGGTCGATGGTGATTACCTTCCCTTGATGTGGGAAACGTAGGAAATGAAAAAGAGTCAACACAACTACGTGCATGGAATCGATCCAACTACGGCCAAGCAGAAGATTGTAATTGAGAGGAGCGTCAAAGACTTCCACTTCGAATATGACCATTTTGCCTTCTAGCATGATTGGCAATGAAGGAAGGACATCGTAAGGCTTAAAATCAGAGCCATTGAAGGCTTTGAGAGTGTTATGGGATTCAGTCAAAGAGGGAGAGCCAATGGCTTTCCAGCAGGTAACAGACATGACACACATCGAGGCACCCTCGTCGATAACAGTTCTACAAATGTTTTTGTCAGAGACAATCACTTGGATTTGGAACACGAGTTGAGGGGGTAACCTTGGAATGTGATCTTCCAAGTCAAAAATTATTAAATTCATGTCCGTCGGGTTGATTCCACCGATAGCTTTCAACAGTGCCTTCTGTTGTGTAGGACAGCTTTGAAGGACTTCGAGGGATGAAATCATAGAAGGTTCTTGGGCCAGATCTTCAACAATGTTGTAGTTCTGGGCAACACGAGCATGAGGATTGAAAGCCAATTTCCAAATGATGCCCTTTGGAGGGGGTCAAAGAACTGTGTCAAGGCTTGGTCATTCGATATGAAGAGGACCGTTGGTAGGTGGAGTCACAGGAGAGGGTTGTACCAATGAAGGAGGTAGATCATCAACCTTCTCTTTAGAGGGAGAATAATCTTTGGCTCAAGTGGTGAGTGCAATGTCATTCTTCTTTGAATTTCCAGTACACATCAATACATAGGACGTAGTAGAGGGGGAAGGTTGTTCATTAATGACCAATTGGGCCTATTGTTGAGAGAGTAAGGGTTGGGACAAAATGGCCGGAGTGGGTGGTTTTGGGGCCCCTTGAAGGAACTTAATGACCTCGACGCGTCATGAACAATCCTTTGTGTAGTGATCATCACCACAGATAAGACAAGGGTATAGAGGTTTGTGCTTATCCCTATCGTCAATAGGTGGAGTTTTGGTTATCTCTGCTTGAGAAGTATTTTTGTCTTCCTTATTCTTACCCTTTCCCTTTATGGATTTTTTTTTACCAACTGGCGTAGATTGAACCGCATTTACCTCAGAAGTCTTGCCGGTGGGAGGGGTAGGAGATGGAGCATTTTGAACATTAGAAGAAGCAGGTTTGGGGTTGGTGCTTGAGGCGGAATGTGGTTGGGCATGGAAAGTGCCAATCACACCATCGGCTACATGAGAAGTAGTTGGGGTAGTTGAGGTGGTGGAAGTGGAAGGACGAGATGCATCAGGGAGTAAGTCGTAAAGAGTACCCGTTTGTGAGTAAACGAGGTCAAGATATTGAGCATGACTTATGGCATGTTCTTCCTTGACAACTCCACCCATGGCGATGTCATGAGCGATGTCATTCACAAATGATTTTGTGAACCACTCTGCCAGCAACTGATCGGGAAGTTCGAATTTGAAGAGATGTTGTCTCTGTCGCCACTCATGAATGTGATCGGATATATGAGTGGCTTTGGTTTGTTTGAAAGAACTCAAAATATCAGTCCTCGTTTCATAACGGAGCGGTAACTGGTAGTGGGTGAGGAAATCCATAGCTAGGATGTTGAAGTTGATGAAGAAACCTCGTGGTAATTCTATATACCACTTCGTGGCAGAACACGTGAGAGTTCTTTGAAAAAGACGTAAATGAATAGAGTCATCCATTAAGGAGTTGGATGAGCACCAGAGGTGAAAAGTCATGAAATGATTGTTCAGGTCCTCTCCCACTTTACCATCAAATTTAGGGATGTCCGATGGTAGCTTGGTTGGTATAGCGGGACATTGGGAAGAGTGATGTATTGGATCGTTTAAAATCCTCGACAGATCCAGGAGGTCCAAAGTGGCCAAGAAGGGTAACTATCTATTCACATGCGGGTACTGGTGGCTTTGGGGAGGGAGTCCCGTTGGAAAACCAGTGGGACCATAAGTAGTCTGCATATAATGCGAAGACCCAGGCAGATTCAATGGTTGTTGTGGAGGAAAGTAGCTCATGGGATTGTATCCTTGAACAGGGACTTGAGTTTGAGCATTCGAGCCCCAAATAGGATTGGACGTACCTGGATATGGTTGGCCTATACTAGGGGGTATAACATATGTAGATGGAAGCTGTTTCCCCCCAGTCGATTGAGGATTATGTTGTATCATATGGTTCCAATACTGGGCCAAGGATGGAGGTATTTTTTGTCCGTAGGGTGGGGTTGGTGGGGGTTGTCCTCCAATCGGGGGTTATGTTCCAATTGGGGGTTGTGTTCCAATTAGGATTTTCCCTACAAGGGGAGGTTGAGTCAAACCTCCTTGGTGAAATTGTCCACCAATAGGAATCTGGTAATTTGGTGTGAAAGATGGAATGGTGCCACTAGGATCGGTGCCACCGATAGAGAAAGAAAAAGGTCCTCCAAAAGGGGGTTGAGGAAGTGTTGGAATGAAGCCGGGAGGAGAGTGCCTAGAAGAAGAGGGACCACCAGGAGTTTTGGATGGGGTTTGTGTAGGAGTGGGAATAGAAGCATTCAATTCATGTTATTTGGGTGGAAGCGTTGGGGTGACACTAGGCGAGAGCGGTGTGCCAATGGGGGCTTCACTAGCCGCTGTAATCCCGGTGTGAATACTCGTAGTATCTGTGTAATGGACCATTTATAAAGGGATGGTCAAAATGTGGTCAGATCGCAGAGCTTCTGTACTAAGAAAATAACAAGCAGTAGTAAAAGGTACTGCATCTGGGTCAGAGGTTTCGGGGAACGTAGGTGAGATGGTGATTTCAACGCCTAATCCTGCACCAAAAAGATACCATCTAAAAATGCCAGTAGACCAAAAAGGATCTTGGCCCTCAAGTCCTGGAAAGGGTCCAGTCGGTGATCTAGAAGACACAACAACTAAGCCTCCGGAAGAATTCACTCGCATAATCTATCTCTCATAATCAGGGTGAAGTCAAAAGTCCTCTCGAGAATTGGTAATTCAGAACCGTTCTAGAGAGTCAGTTCTTTCCACTTGTGGAGTGGTGACATCTTGGACTTCACTCTGTTGAGGAGAGCCCTCTGGTGAGCTTGTAGGCAGGGGTTGAGAACCTTCCATATTTTCTGGAGGTAAGCCTTGCATTCTACATGAATGACGTGGAGGGTCTATTGTGAATGAGTTACAAACTTATGAAGAAAACCCTGTGGTCAACTTGGGTAAACAAACAACATGCACTAGTAAACAAAATCTAGGAAAAAATACCAAGAAAACAAGACCTTCTAATTATAAAGTCACTAGTTGGTGATGAAATCCAACGTCGCAACAACAAGATGAGAAGGGGCTGGGCTAGGGCGGAAAAGTTACGTTGACGACCTACTTAACGGACTTACACCCTGGTGAAAGCTCCCACACATAATTGTGGGTATACCCTCCAAGGAGCCTGAGTGAGTTTGGCCAACGTCGATTCCAGGTACCTTGAAGACTTGCCCCTTCACAGTCACCTTGTGTAAGTGTTACACACAAAAAATACTCACTTTGATAGTGTCACAAATGTCATCATTACAAGGGTCGCAAGTGTTTCATTTTTCTCACAAGTGTTGTAAGTGTCAGGAAAAGCATACTACCATAATGCCTATGTTGTACCTATAATGACATAAGAAAGACACCTGAAACTTATCAAACACTTGATTTGGAAGAAGAGAAATGGGTCAATCGAGTTATGTACCTCTTGCCATGTGAAAGAACCACAAAAATTGAGTTTTTAGAGGAGATCACTCCCCTATACCTCTCTTAGGAGTGTTGGCACCCCCCTATAGTCTATCTAGGAGCATTATAACACTGTATTAGGCCTTTTGAAGGAGCGTTCCTACTCTCAGGAGTGTTGGCGGCCCCCTAAAGCCTACTAGGGAGTGCTATAACGATTTGATGGCCCTTTTGAGGGAGAGTTGCCTATTCTGGGTAGCAGTCAGTTTGTTGAGATGAATGAGAGGAGGATCCCTTCAATCCCTGAAGGTAGTTGGATTCGAATCCCTATTCAAGCCATGATCTTAGGGAATATCCCTAACTGAAGGAGGAAAATCCTCAACTCACCCCAATGATATCTCAAGTGGTTGAGCCTCTCCGAGGCTATATAAGTAGGCTTTCTCATGGTGAAAAGGGGATCTGGATGGAGAATCATACCAAACTTATTATCTCATAAGTGATATTTGGAGAAGGGATGAGAAGCATGAAACCTATGATCTCATAGGAAACACACAATGAAGTGGAGGCTAATCAGCGAAGCTATCGTCATTTCGATCATGGAGATTTTGAGCAAGGGTTAGGCAAGGAGAACTTGATGAAACTGCTACATTCCATCTATGGTTGTAAGTAACATTTTGTCCTCAATAATGTAATATGCTTGGACTGTTTCTTTCTAATTTGTGTTTGACATTACATGAATTTGTCTTTAAGTAGATAGATCTGCTTCGAATTAATCTCGATAGAATAGGAAGTGGTTGTACTTTTTTTGTCTATAGGGATTATCGAGGAGCTCAAGATTGAAGTTCAACTTGAAGCATGCAGGGACAAACACCGGTAAAAGGTATGTCTTTCCTCCTTCCTCTTCATGCAATAGTTTGTGTATACCTAAAAGGAAGTTAGTGACCATGATAAGAACTTTCTGTCTTAGAGTTAAGAGTCTAGCTCTTTGAGGAGATCTACCTGTCCGTAGGAAGATTTTCCTTCAACAGTAAGACCCTAAGAAGATAAGCCACTAAGGTTACCACCGACAACAATAACGCCTGGGGGGACAGTTAACAGTCTGATCCACACACAAGGGCAGGGTATCTAGCCCGAAATCAACTTGAGAGGCTTCCACTCATATGTGCAATCTCTACACCAATATCAACGAAGTAGGGTGAGTAACTCTGTCGATATCAATGTGACCTCGTGTTTGACCCTCGTGTGAGAAGGGCTTCCCAAGACAAAATGTTGTAAATGGAATTTGACACTCCTTAACAAAAGATTCTATGTGTTTTTTGTGCTTTGGAGAGTGTATCTCTTTGCCTATTCCAAAGCTCTAGCCTAGCTAATTGTTGGTGTAAAAGAGTCCTAGAAAGAGTTACTAGTTAAATTTTAAAATTGTGCAATGTTATTAAGGGTTGTTGTTACTCAAAGGAAACGGAGATGAAACCAATGTTGTGTGAGACTCTGACCCAACAATGCATAGATAGGGATGAAATATATCAATTTGTGTTCGATGAATTCTATGTACGGGAGGGAAAGAGAAGTTTTTTGGAACAATCTTGAACTACGATATGCAATCTCCTTTAAAATGCAATCTCAACGAATCACACAATAATGACAATTCTCTATTTGTTCTTTTTCAACAATTTCAACCATTGATTTTCAATATTTTCAAAACAAAAATGCTTTTTAAAAGAAAAATGTTTTTTACTTTTCAGAAATATCTACACCATGGTGGTGAAAGTAAGGAAAACCAATAACTAACGAAAAGCCACAAACAAAACCCAAACCAATCTTTCAATGGAGACAAAAATGACAAGCAGACAAGACTAGTATTTTCAATTGCATGAGAACAATGATCTTCCAAGTAATGAGAAAAAGAGAAAGACAAACAATCCCAACTTTTAAACCGATCACCGGCTCCTAACCAAACAAGTACTCAAATCCCAAGATCAGAGATTATACCCTTGCGAAGAAAAGTCAAGAGATGAGAGTTGAGAAAAAGATGGACAAGAAGAGCCTTTGATCTCTGAAGACTGATCGAGCACAAAATCCAAAGACAAGAAAACATCAACTAGTGGTCCAAGAAGTTCTTTTCAAACACCTATATTGATCTGGGCATCTGAGCATGCAAAAACCTTAAATCCAAAAATTTTAAAATAGGGTTCACAGGCTATCAGTAATACATAGTGCAAGAATGGAGCATTCTCACAGGTTGGATTTGAGCAAGGTGCAATAACCTCGCACTGGACTGAAAGGAAGAGTGCAAAATCAAGGTGTTCTCATAGGCCACTGTGGGGTTCAGTGCAAGAAGGCCTAAAACTAGGCAAAATTTTGGAAAAAGACAAAAAAATTGAAGGGACTTCTGGACCCAGAGAGTCTATTAGGGTGTCCTGAAGACTCAGAGATTGATAGAAATGAGGAAAGGTAAGGCAAGAGAAAATGGCTAAGGAAAAACACCAAAAACCACTAAAAAATGGGTTGCATCCCTAGTATGGTCGCCAATTTTGTTATCGGACTAATCGGTAGGTGCGGACACTAACAGATCTCCCCATATTCACCTGGATCTAGAACAAATCAGGACAGGACATGACTCTTTCCCTAAGTTATGACCATTGAATTAGCTAGTAAGGAAGAACAAGTAACATACCTTTGTATTGCTTCCTAGGGTCTCTGTTGCTCCCGCTTCGCTCCGGTGCTCTCATGAGTTCAAGACCAAGACAACACAAACCAACCAAAGTGAAGATAGCAAAATGTATTCAATCGTCAACTTATTCATATGATCAAGGAATTACACAATAAAGTAAGAATGACTTTATGGGAAAGGGACATGTCGCTGTATCATTTTAATCAAAAGTAGAAGATACAACCTAATCGCCTTGATGTCGCAAGATTCCTTTCAGTGACTCTTGGTTCCAACACACACTTTCTCAGTCCTTGCATGAAGAAGATCCAATTGCTCTTGATAGACCTACTAAAGTCTCCAAGCTTCTGTTCAAGCAAGGCTCTTCACACAATTCCTTCACCAATTCTTCAATTAATCTTGCTTAACCTTTTCCATGAGAATCCTATCAATATATAGGAGAGGATGAGATGGTTACATGGATGAGAATGATCCCACCAAATCAGATAAACCAGTAAAATGATAACCATTCAAATGCCAACCCATCTTCTAGAAGATTCCCTTCTATAACCCTCAAGACTTCTTCCTTTTTCCAAGATTGAGAACAAGTTCACACCCTAGGTATAGAGCACAATGCAAGAAGTTCGCACCCTAGCTGAAGGTGGCCTGTGAGAATGGGTCATTCTCACACCCTAAGCTATAAGCAGCCTGTGAACTCTCTTTGAAAATATGTTTTCTGGAAGGAGATAAATGCCACTTTTCTCAGGAGAAAGTTCTTGTTGGGAGCATGAGTACACCATTGTTAATACACCATCTAGATGACCAATATCATGGGTAACACTCTTGGATCTTTCCAATACAAAGAGTTATCTAAGATGAAAAACTTGGAAGCCTTCAACTTTAAAAACCTAGCCTTGGTTTTTCTTAACCCTGGAGGGGATTACAAATTTCTCAACACATAAATGATGTCAGTGTACCAAGGTGAATCGATGAATTTCTGTGACACATGCGGGGATGCTTCTTCGTGATGGTTCTCTGACAGATCAACAATGAATTTAACTCCTAAAACATCATAGTTTGACTGGGCCATCAATTTTGTGAGCCCCTTACCCTTAATCAGCTTTGTGGGCTTGATTTCAACGTCGTATTCCAGCATGACTGTGATCCATTTACCTCTTCTCCCCTCAGGTTCGGGCTAAGTCAAAATGTCCTTGACGAAATTGTTGGGTACATAAGCAATGACGTGGGAATGCAGTATATAAGTCATGAACTCTTTGAGGGATTTCACCAAGGCGTATGATTGTTTTTCCATGATATCATACCTCATTGGGGAGTCTCTCAACATTTTGCTCGTCCTTCTATAATAGTACGATAATGATGGTGTGCTCTGAGGCAAAGGAAAATAAGATAAAATCTTTTGTGAAATCCTGGCTTGCCAATACGAGAGATTTGGTCAGCGCTACCTTGATGTCCTCAAATGATTTTCTGGATTTGGGGCTCCATTTTATCTCATTACCCTTTTTTAGCATACTCATGATGTGCTTTATAATTTCATCTAGATTCGGAATGAACCTTCTCAGAAAATTCACCTTTCCCAGGAAGGACTGTACCTCTTTCTTGCTCCGAGGAGTGTTGATATTTAGAATCCCTTCCACCCTGCTAGGGTCTATATTTATGCCTTCCTTTGAGATTATGTACCCCAACAGTTTCCCTTCTTGCATTCCTAAATGTTATTTTTTCGAATTCGAAGATATGCCGAACTTTTTGCATTTCTGGAAGACCTTTTTCAGATGCTAAGGATGTTGTTCGTCGGAGTCAGAAAACATTGTGATGTTGTCCAGGTATATCATGATAATTTTTTCCTTTTCCTCAGCAAATGCTATATCCATAGCCCTATGGAAAGTATCTCTAGTGTTCATAATATTGAAGGGAATATTTGCATACATGAACGTACCCCATGGTGTCATGAAGGTTGCCTTTTCCCGATCATCTGGGTGTACCATGATCTGAATGTAAGCCGAAAAACCATCTAGCATGGACATCTTCTGGGATCCAACTACCTTCTGCAGGATGTAGTCCATCATAGGAAGTAGGTAGTTTTCCTTGAGGGATACTCTGTTCAAGTTCTGAAAATGCATGCATAACCTTATTTCGCCGCTCTTCTTCCTTACAAGCACAAGGTTGGAAACCCATTTTGAAAATATTAAAGAAATAATAATTTTGGCTTCAAATAGTTTCTTTACCTCTTTTTCAGTTAGCGACACCATCAAGGGATTGATTTGTCTTAGCTTTTGCTTGAAAGGTTTTTGATCCTCTTTGAGAGGAATGACGTCATGTATCACTCTAGTGTCATAGACTTTCAAGTCCTCATAACTTCAAGAAAAAATGTCAGGAAAGTATTTCATGAGTTTGATGTATCTCTTCTTGATCTCCAAACTGAGTGTCTTTGACAATTTGATTATCCTTGGATCCTCTTGGGTCCTGATGTTGCAATCCTCGACATCCTCATCATTCACATTGATCCTGGGATTTCTGGCTACATAGTTTTCATCTAACAACTTTTCCAAAGGAACCAATCCTTTGGGATGATGTTACTTTTTAGCTGCACTATGTCCCTTCCAACTATCTGGTTCTGACAAGGGTCATCATCACCACATGCAGTTGCGTCTTCATATTCTTTGCAACAAAACTCATAATCGATGTTTACATTAGCAAACTTGTCGCTCATTTAGAGTAACCTCTCCACCTGTTTTTCATCTTCAAACACCTGCAAATACTTGATATTATCAGGTACTTTTGGTCAATGTTTGACTTCAATATCATACATTCTGTTGGGAAAAATTGGAATTTTTTTGGCCCTTGGGTAGGGAATCAAGAAAAGATCAAGGAAGAAGAGGTCAAACATGAACTGCACAGAAGACAAGTGATTGTTATTGAGTCAAAGTAAGAAAAAGAGAAGAAAAGAAGGATCGAAGTCCAAGGAAGCAAGCTGTTGGACGAGGGAATCGAGGATGACAGATCAACAAGGGAGATGAATCGAGGACAACTTAGAAAGTAGGAAAAGCCACCGTTGGATTCTTTGGACCATCGCACGAGAAGGAAGGAAAGAGAGGCTCGCGAAGTCCTGAAAACGGGGGTCAAGTTGACCTAGGGTTTTAGACACCTAGGGTTTTGGTATCTAGGGTTTTGACACCTAGGTTTTGACCTAAGGCTATCGGTGAGTGATTGTAATGTATAAATAAAGGTTGAGAGGGCCTAGGTCGGGTTGGTGATTATGTGGTGATTGTATGTTGGTATGATATTGTTTGATCTAGTAGTATTGTTGTGAGATATTATTGTGAGAGAGAGAAGTGTTGAGGGTGAGATCCTTCTGGTATTGTAAGACCTTCAGATGGGTATGAAGGTCAAAGTCCTGTAGTTGGGTGCACAGGAAGGGGGGTGAAAGAGAGAAGAAGAGAAAAGATCCACTAGCTGAGAGCACAGATAAGAACTGTATGCTTTATCTTAATATATCATAAGCACATTTTGGTGGATGTATCCCTAGAGAGAGGGTGAACCACATATATCTGGTGTCGTATGTGTGTGATTGATCCTCTATCTTTGTCATTGATATATTGTTATTGCATTGTTGTATTAGATTAGATCTGTAGTGTGCAGAGTAGATCTAAGTTGACAAGTGATATATGCATGTTGTATTGTCATGTGTTAAGATCCACTTGATATTCCCCTTGGTTGTAGACATCTCTGTCCTACAACCCCCCCATAACTACTTCAGGTGAGACTGCATCTGCTTCACAGGTGTTTCCGAAAGGGCCAGTAGTTAGCGCTTGTTGGTGCGTGCTTGGAGCTGAACCCTGGGTCTGCCCCTGTGCCAACAAATGGTTTCGTTGTCAGGACCAAAATATTATTGAGGGAATGTCAAGGTGGTTCCCATCGAAGACAGAGATTCAAAACTGGATAGAATATCAAGAGAAAGACTTCAATGAAGCCCAAAACAAGGACCCTAATCTTAGTACTGAAGATTGGCTAGGAAGATATATTTTCACTGACATTCATGAGATCTTCTTTGGAGGAATCCATCAAGAGCTATATGAGTGGTTAGATAGGTTAGCAGATACTTAGTTTGATATCATATCTAGATCTCTTGTAGTTTGGACGTCGGCTTTGATATAGAAGGTCAAAAGATTCGATAATGTCGTATCCAGAGCAGTAAATCACTGGTTCGATAGCACCATTGGAGGTTACATCATCGAATTTGTTGTTGACAGAGTAGAGTCATATAGCCAAGCAGAGAGATACTTTTTCAAGGGACCCAAAGGGAAATTTCTGCATTTTCTGAAGTTGACAATCAAGATTCTCTTGAATGAGAAGAATAGCCTGAAGATACAGTAGATTGGTTGAATCAGAAAAAGATAATGTTCAAAAATTTGGATAGTGACAGTGACATAGAAGCTGGACATATGCACAGTGGAAAAGTATTCAGAGGGGTTCACCTTACAAACTTGTTCAAGCAGAACTACGGGGAAGAGGGATTCTACAGCGGAGAAGAGGCAGATCTGACGGATGGAGAACATTCAAAACCTACTAGAGTAGAGGAAGGGGAAGCTGAAGAACCTCGCCGGGACGAGCCAAAAACTTCAGGAACTGCGCAGACTGATGAATTAAGTACTATTAATCCTCTTGTTGTTTTAGTAGCACTAAGCAGTCAGAATATTCAGAACCACTAGAGTCCTCAGAGTGCTACTACTAACAACTCAGCTTATACTCAGACAGGAAACCTAAGAAGCTCTGTGGCAGATGAGATGAGGCTCCCTATATTTAGGGGAGATGGATCTAAAGATCTTGATCAACACTGGTTTATGTGCGAAGCCATATGGAATATTAAGAATGTCACCAACGAAGCTGTTAAAAGAACCCAGTTCAGCACTACTCTAAGAGATCGTGCATTGAGCTGGTACATGAAGCTTGTCCAAGGACTTGCACAACCTAAACCACTGAATGAGATTAAGAATGCATTGATTGCAGAGTTCAAGAAACCTAAATCAGATTCATAATGTATTACAGAGCTGAAAGAGATCAAACATAAGGTCATTGAACCTGTTTGGCAATTCGATCAGAGATTTAAAACTTTAACCGGCCGATTGACTTTTAAGATCCCAGATGAACAAAACAAAGAATGGTTCATCGTTGCGCTGCTACCACATATCAGAGTTCCCCTGATGCAGTAGAAGATTGTTCCATAGTATGAGGTGTTGGATATCGCCATAAAGCTTGAATCAACCCCCATGGGAGAATCCAACTTAGATATGAGCCAAATCTTGAGTCAGCGAACTAGTTTTTCTTTGCAGGTCGAGGATATGAAGAAAGACAAGGGAAAAGACAAATGAGAAGACATCTGGTGTGTCATATGCAGATCAAAAGGCTATGAAAAGAAGCATTGTCCCCTATTCAATGACTACCTAGCCTTTGGAGCTCCTAGCCCTTTAAAGAAAGTCACCTTACCCTGGTGCAAAGTATGCAAAAACAGACATCGCCCTGGTGAGTGCTATTACATGCAGAAATATGTTCAAACACCCACAAAATTGTATTTCACATTTTGTAAGTCAGTAGGGCATGATGATAGGGATTGCAGGGCCTATGAACTCATTCATGAAAGGTCAAGATAAGTATACAAGATTCAAGGCGAAGTACAGCAAGAAGGAAACACTATGCAATATACCTCCCCTGGGAGAGGAAAATTCAATCCTCGCAGTGGATTCAGAGGATAAGGACGAGGATGAGGTATGGTTCGAGGCCGAGGAAATATAATCTATTATAACTGCGCACATCTAGGACACTTGGCAAGGGATTTTCAGAACCCTTGTACCACTTGCAGCTATTGCAACTCTTTCGAGCATGTTATCAAAGATTGTCCTGTGATGCTAATTAATCTTAAGGAAAGACGAGGACCTTAGCAGAACCCGCAAGTACAATTGATATATGATGAACCTCATGGGGAAGACCCTAGGGTCATTGTTATCACTCGAGGAGGTGCTATTACAGGAGAAGACTGACTGACCCAAGGAAAGACTACAGAAGACTCAGGAATCAGGAAAGATGCAAAGAAGACTCAAAATTTTGATGCCAATAAAGAAAGACAAATATTTGATGATGCAAGAAAAGAGTTCAGAAGAGATCAAGGCTCTTCATAAAAAATACAGCCACAAGTAAAAGAATATGGAATTCCCCAGGAATTCAATCAGTCTAATTCACCAAGAGGAGGAAAAGAGGTAAGGAAGCTCATGGAATTTTTATGTACTTGTATTAAGTTGATTCAGGATGAGAGCACTCTACAAGAGATACATAATTTAATTAGACAGTACGAGCTAGGAAAGATAGACCCATTGTTGAATAGGGAAGTACACCACATCGCCAAGAAAAGAAGGACAAATAAGGAATTACACTTGAATTCTCAAATAGGAGAATATGATATAGACTATGTGGTCCTCGACTTAGGGTCGGAGCTCAATGTCATGACGAAGAAAACTTGGGAATTGATGGGCAAACCGAAGTTGATCTATTCCCCTATCAGGCTCAAGATGGCTAATAAGTAAGTTGTTAGCCCTTTTGGATGACTGGAGCATGTCCCTATGGAAATCGATGGAGTAATAACATTTGCATATTTTGAGGTAATTGAAATTGTTGATGACAATTGCCCTTACCCTGCACTGTTAGGAATTGACTGGGCCTTTAATAATTCCACTGTGGTTGATTTAAAGAAAAGACGTATGAAATTTGAAAGAGATGGCCTTAGGGTCATTGCACCTTTAGATCTAGATGAAGGTCAACGATACACATAACCTATTAGAGAATAAGACTACGCATATGAACTGGAAAACATCTACAAACTAATAGCTAGACAACAGGATTATATTAATCCCACAACTGTTGGAAACCTAAGCTGGAGAAGTGACAACGTATGCTCATCAGACTCAAAAGAAGCACTAGAGAATTGGCAGAATAAGATGTATGAAGTCTTTAAAAGAAGATGTGCTAGACTAACCAGAAAATTTCGTTGGATCGACATAATAGTAAGTAGCTTGCCCACCTTTGATGGTCTAAATCCATTAGAAACCTTCTTATTGGACTTTGAAGCAAGTGTACCAACACAACAAATATTGTTGGCAATGGATGAAGCCCTGAAAGCCACACCAGCAATATGGTGGGGGAAACACAAAATCAATATTACAGACTCGGTACAATGTTGAACCTTGATGACAGTGCGATTCTCAACACAAGTAGAAGGTTGCGAAGTTCGCTACATAGGTCAAGGCTACCCAAAGGACCATGTACGAAGCTGTGAAGAAGCTCGGAACAATGTTCCACAAGAGCAGTGGGTGCACAAATTCATCAACATGCTAGATACTACACCTATCAATGGGTACCTTCAAGCAGACCTGCGCCTCATCACCGCAGATTGGAAAGGTATGACTCAGAATTTTGTAACTACCTTTTTATTTGAAAGTCAATATCCTTCAATAGACCAAAAATTACATATTGTGAGATAGAAAGTATTTGAAGAGGCATCTAGCCTCCCTTTGGAACAATAAGAGGACGAGTGGACTGCGCCTCTCTAGAAACTGCAAGGTTGGTATAACATCAATGTAGATGAAGATGATGATCCAAGGAAGGTGAACATCATTGAGAAAGAAGGCCAAAGAGATGTGGAAGGACCTAGCATTGAGCTACCATTGATTGGACAACCAATCAAGATTAAGAAGGTTAATATTGGAATAGAAGAGACACCATAGCTTACCAATGTTGGAGATTATTGGGATGTTGCTACCATTGACAAGATTACAGAGTTGCTGCATGAATATCAGGACTTGTTTCTGACCAAGTTCACTGATATGAAGGGTATCAAAGGGTCAATGGGAGAGATGAGGAACCCTTTGAAACCAAATGTGAGACCAGTCAAACAGAGACCCTATAGATTGAACCTGAAATATAAGGAAAAAGTGAAGATTGAGCTCGACATAATGCTGGAAGAAGGGATTATAGAACCTGCCAAAGAGTCCGAGTGGATTATCCATATGGTGGTACAAGACAAAAAGACATGAGAGATCAGGATTTGCATAGACCTCAGGAAGCTAAACAATTCCTGCTTTCATGATCCCTTCCCTACACCATTCATTGATGAAGTGCTAGATAATGTGGGAGGTCAGGAGGTATATTCTTTTACAGACAGATTTTCAGGATACCATCAGATCCGAATTGCCAAGAAGGATCGCCATCATACCACATTTTCAACAAAATGGGGATCATATCAATATATAGTGATGCTATTTGGATTGAAGAATGCCCCAACCATCTTCTCTTGGGTGGTGGTCAAAGCATTCAAAGAATTTTTACATAAATTTCTAGAAGCATACTTTGATGATTCGACTGTGTTTAGTTTGTTGAAGAATCATATTGAATGCCTTAAACTAATGTTGAACAAATGAAGATAGTGTTAGATTTCCTTAAACCTAAAGAAGTGCGTCTTCTTCTCACCATTTGGAGTGTCATTAGGACATATAGTATGCAAGAAAGGATTGTTGGTCGATCCATCTAAAATTGCCATTATTGTTGATCTACCACCCCCTACTTCAGTCAAACAACTGCGCACTATGCTGGGACATATTGGGTATTATAAGAAGTTTATTAAAGGATATGCCTAGATTACATCACCCATGGAGAAGCTTTTGAAGAAATACTATCAGTTTAGTTGGACAAAAGAGTGCCAGCAGAGCTTCGACATACTGAAACAGAAGATGGTGACTTCACCTATTCTAGTCTTCCCAGATTGGAGTAAGGAGTTTCATGTGCATGTCGATGCATCATCCATTGCATTGGGAGTTGTGTTAGCACAACTAGGAACAAGACACATTGAACATCTGTTAGCCTTTGTTAGTAGGAATATATAAACAACAAAAATTAACTACACCACTACTGAGTGAGAAGGATTAGCCATGGTGTATGCGCTGCAAAAATTTCACCATTACTTGTTAGGAGGACACTTTAAAATGTTTACTGGTCATTTTGCATTGAAACACCTAGTCAAAAGGATAGTGTTGGGGGGGAGAATATGCAGATGGGTTCTCCTATTTCAAGAATATGACTTTGAAATCATAGTAAAACCAAGAAGAATGAACAAAGGTCCTGACCACTTGTCAAGGATGGAACATGGAGAAGAGCCGACTAGTTTGGAGGATACCTTGACGGGTGCATAGCTACTAGCCATTAGAAAAATTGATGACCACTCTGCAGAGATAGTCCAATTCCTGTCAATAGGAATGGCAGCTAGTGAGTATACAATTCTACAAAAGAAACAACTAGTAGTGCACGCTGCAGACTTTTCACTTATAGCAGGACAACTATACAAGATGGGACCTGACGAGATACTGAGAAGATGTTTTATAGAGGCAGAATGACCATTGATCCTTGCAGAATCTCGTGAAGGCATCGCAAGAGGACATTACGTAGGGAAAGAAACTACGCAAAAGGTTCTTAGAGTTGGCCTTTGGTGGCCTACCTTACATAGAGATGTTAAGGATTATGCTCGAGCCTGCGATGTATGCCAAAGAATTTGGAAACTATCCAGAAGAGAAAAAATTCCATTAGTACCATAGTTGACCCTACAAGCATTTGAGAGGTGGGCCATTGAATTCATGGGACCCATAAACCCACCAGGAAAGTGCACAGGAGCACAATACATCACTACTGCGACAGAATACTTGACTAGATGGGCCAAAACAAGAGCAGTTAAGGACTGTAGTGCAACTACAACTGCGTGCTTCATATTTGATGACATCATAACTAGGTTTGGATACCCAAAGATCCTTATGAGTGATCAAGGCATACATTTCATCAATAAGATCATTGAATCCTTGACCGAGGAATTTGCAGTACATCATCAAAAGAGAACCCCTTACCATCCACAAGCAAATGGAACAGCTGAAGCATTCAACAAGATCTTGGAGACAACACTGACGAAGATTTCCAGTGTGAACATGGATGACTGGGATTTAAGAGTACCAGTAGTACTATGGGCCTACAGAACCACTTGCAAGAAGCTAACAATGCAGACTCCTTTTAAGTTGGTGTATGGTCTTGAAGCCATTGTCCCAATGGAATACCTGGTACCAATCTTAAGAATTGTTTCCTTTACAGATATGGATGACACTGGAGTTGTTCAAGAGAGGCTTTCACAGTTGGTCGAGCTAGAAGAAGATAGATTTATTGCATGGTTTCATCAGTAGGTTCAGAAGGAAAGAGAGAAGGCATACCATGATAGGCACATCAAGAAGAAGGATTTTAGACAAGGTGATCTAGTATTTCTAGATGATAGTAGTTTATCAAACATCCACAGAAGTTCAAAACACATTGGCTTGGGTCATATGAGATCACATATGTTACAGAGGGAGGAGCTGCGCAACTGAAGACTTTGAATAAAGAATGGAAGGAAGGTCTGGTAAATGGGAGCCGACTGAAGTTGTACTGTGACAGCCAGTTTCCTCGTAGTTCTCATTAAACACATGGAAAAAAGGGTCTAGGTACTAGGTGTAGTTCAAACTGGGTACCAGACATAGAAAAGACAGTCTGCACAAGGAAAGGAAACATGGAGCAGAAAGCACAGGCTGCACTGCGCAGTCTGAAGTTGAAGTAAAATAGAAGGATCAGATCTGAAGTGCCTCAGGATGAGTCACAGGTGAGTGTTGTGGTCTTGTTGTCCCTTGGGTAGGTAATCAAGCGAAGATCAAGGAAGAAGAGGTCAAACACAATCTACACAGAAGACAAGTGACTTTTACTGAGTCAAAGTAAGAAAAAGAGCAGAAAAGAAGGAGCGAAGTCCAAGGAAGAAAGTCGTTGGATGAGGGAATTAAGGATGACAGATCAACAAGGGAGATGAATCAAGGACAACTTAGAAAGCAGGAAAAGCCACCGTTAGATTCTTTGGACCACCGCGTGAGAAGGAAGGAAAGATAGGCTGGTGAAGTCTTGAAAATGTGGGTCAAGTTGACCTAGGGTTTTAGACACCTAGGGTTTTGGTATCTAGGGTTTTGAAACCTAGGTTTTAACCTAAGGCTATCGGTGAGTGATTGTAATGTATAAATAAAGGTCGAGAGGACTTGGGTTGGGTTGGTGATTATGTGGTGATTGTATGTTGATATGATATTGTTCGATCTAGTAGTATTGTTGTGAGATATTATTGTGAGAGAGATAAGTGCTAAGGGTGAGATCCTTTTGGTATTGTAAGACTTCAGTTGGGTGCGAAGGTCAAAGTCCTGCAACTGGGTGCATAGGAAGGGGGGAGAAAGAGAGAAGAAGAGAGAAGATCTGCTAGCTGAGAGTGCAGATAAGAAATGTATGTTTTATCTTAATATATCATAAGCACAGTTATGTGGACCTATCCCTAGAGAGAGGGTGAACCACATATATCTGGTGTCGTATGTGTGTGATTGATGCTCTGTCGTTTTCATTGATATATTATTATTGCATTGTTGTATTAGATCAGATCTGTAGTGTGCGGAGTAGATACAAGTTGATAAGTGATATATTCATGTTGTATTGTTCTTTGTTAAGATCCACTTGATATTCCCCTTAGTTGTAGACATCTTTGTCCTGCAACCCCCCCATAGCTACTTTGGGTGAGACTGCATCTTCTTCACAGGTGTTTCTGAAAGGGCCAGTAGTTAGTGATTTTTGGTGTGCTCTTGAAGCTGAACCTTGGGTCTACCCCTGTGCCAACAAATTTTAAACAATGAAGCTAAGGTGGTCAAGGCATCCACAATTTGATTCTACCCCCTTGGGATCACTGATAAATTATACTCTGAGAACTCTTCAAGGAGGTCCAACACTAGATTCCTATATGCTCTGATTCTGGGGTGCTTGGAATGGTATATACCTTTCACTTGATTTATGATGAGCTCAGAGTATCCATGCACCACAATCCTCTTGGCACCCAACTCTTTCAAATTTCTCAGACCCAAAATCAATGCCTCATACTCAGCCATGTTATTTGTACAATCAAAGGCGAGTTTGTAAGAGAAGATTTTAGAGACAACCTTGGGAGGATTTATCCATACATTGACCCCTACTCCTTCCTTGTTGATGGGTCCATCGAAGCTCATGTTCCACATTTCATTCTCCACACAGTTTCTTAGGTCTGCGCACTCTTCTGCTCGACACATGGCCTTATCTTTGACAATCATGACAGTTGTCAACTCGTCCCCTTCAAAACTCAAGTCATTGTAAAATATAGAGGAGCCGATCTCGATGTCGACATAGTAGATAGGATGGTTATTTGGGTGGGTCTTTATACTCACCATGTACTTGAGCAACACCTCTCTGTACAATATTCTTTCTTGGTTGAAGACAGGAATGGTGGCATACGACATATCCATCTGTAGGGTTCCCTTTAATTTCACGGCTCAAGACCTGGATAACAACATGCTGAATTCATGGGGGATGTCAGCCACAACCACATCCATAAGAAAATTCTTAGACAAAATTTGAGACAATGACACGACCAAATCTTTGATAAGACCCAAACATTTCACTTTCCTCAAGTCAAAGGAGAAAAGATCCTTATAGGGCCTCGTGACGTCCAAACCTAACTCGTCCATGACTAATTTTTGCATGTGATTGTGCGACATGCCTGAATCCAGCATGGTGTTATGCAAAGTCATGTCATGGATTTTGAGGCTGACATAGAAAGGGGGAACATCCTGAGTATCACCCATTTCTTCTACACATGGACCAAATAAAATGGCAGGGTGGTCATCCTGGACATTTAGGGTATTGGGATCCTCTTCCATCTTCAACATTTTAATTATCTGATCCCAATACTCTCCTTTCTTA